>PVKP010032828.1:0-25590 GCA_004027715.1 Plecturocebus donacophilus | reverse complement strand
AAACTAGTGCTCTACTCCGGGCGGCTACTGACAACCACATGACTGAGAGGTGTCGCATTAAATCTCACAGCTACAAAATCAGACCAAGAAGAATGAAAATAAAGAGCTTCTATTATGTTCATTCACTTGGAATGAACATAATAGAGAGATTTTCCATTTAACTGATTTCTGGAACAAATAATTTTAGAACTCAGAAGAAAAGAAAAAATAATGGACTTAGTTCTAAACGGTGAATAGAAACTGGCAGCAGAACTAGTGATGAACAAATAACAACATAACACAAATTCCAGCATAAACTCCCCATATGGGACAGGGAAGGCCAAATCCTCCATCACGTGTTTCTCAAATTTTAAAAGATTAACAACAAACCATGAGCACTCCTGAGAAAAAATAGAAATGAGTAGTTATGAAAAACATGACTCCCTTCACCTTGCCTAGCAAGGTTCGTTCCAAGAGCCCTCCCACATGCTGTCTCATGTGCCCCTCACCCCCACCATGTGACGGAGCCAAGGTGGCCTTCTTCTCTACATCTTAGGGAGGAGGAAGACAGCGGATGTCACCTGCCCATTCCACTGTCCAGAGTCTGGCCAGCCTGAGCCCCTCCAGCATACAGAGCACAGTGCCCCCCTTACTGCACCACTCTGACCCCAGCTAAAGAGCTACTGAAACCTAGAAACTGCAGCAGAGTAACATGACTAAAATATATATTTTTTAATTCCACTAGGAAGTAAACTAAACACACCTTTAGTTAAGGGAAATATGCCTAAGGAACTGAAGTAAAGAAGCAGGGAGGCTGGGCACGGTGGCTCACGCCTATAATCCCAGCACTTTGGGAGCATGAGGAGAGCAGATGGCTTGAGCCCAAGAGTTCAAAACCAGCCTGGACAACATGGGGAAACCCCACTTCTACAGAAAATACAAAAAACTAGGTAGGCATGGTGGTGTGCACTTGTGGTCCCAGCTAAGTCAGGGGGTTGAACAAGGTTGAGGTTGCAGTGAGTGCAGTGAGATCACACCACTGCACTCTAGCCTGGGTGACAGAGCAAGAGACCCTGTCTTTAAAAAAAAAAAAAAAAGGCGGGGGGACACCTGGCACAGTAGCTCACACTTGTAATCCCAGCACTTTGGAAGGCCAAGGCAGGTGGATTATCTGAGGTTGGGAGTTCAAGACCAGCCTGACCAACACGGTGAAACCCCGTCTCTACTAAAAACATAAAATTAGCTGGGCGTGGTGGCACATGCCTGTAATCCCAGCTACTTGGGAGGCTGAGGCAAGAGAATCACTGGAACCTGGGAGGAGGAGGTTGCAGTGAGCCAAGATTGCATCATTGCACTCCAGCTTGGGCAACAAGAGGGAAAATCTGTCTCAAAAAAAAAAAAAATAATAAAGAAGGCCAGGTGCAGTGGCTCACACCTGTAATCCCAGCACTTTGGGAGGTTGAGGCAAGTGGATCACCTGAGGTCAGGAGATTGAGACCAGCCTGACCAACATGGAGAAATTCTGTCTCTATTAATAATACAAAAAATTAGCCGGGCATTGTGGTGCATGCCTGTAGTCCCAGCTACTCAGGAGGCTGAGGCAGGAGAATCGCTTGAACCCAGGAGGTAGAGGTTGCAGTGAGCTGTGATTGTGCCATGGCACTCTAGCCTGGGCAACAAGAGTGAAACTCCATCTCAAAAAAGAAAAAGAAAGACAAAAAGAAAAAAAAAGAAAGCAGGGAAACCAGGCTTTCATAAAGGATTTCAACAATTTTTTAAAAAAAGAAAAGCCAATAAACCTTTGATTAGGTTCCAAATAAAATTGTTTCAGTTTTCAGTTAAACCATTATGGATGTGGGATATTTCTACATAAACAGAAAAGCCTGAAGGTAAAGATGAAAGAAACGAGGCTGTGATGATACTGGGGCACTGCAGGCGTGTCTAGGGCCACTCACATTGACCAGCTGGTCCAAGTAGGGGCCGTGAGGCGCGCAATGGAGCTACGGAAGCTCCAAGGTGCAGGAGGACTCCTCCAGATGATGTGAGTTTATGCCACTGGGGAAAAACTCCAGAAAAGCCTTCAGAAACTGGGCGAGCAATGGTAGGTACATTTCACAGAAAGTCGTGCTTCTGATATTATGAGACAGAGCTATCTGTTACAGTCTAAAACCTAGCGTGTAGCATGTCCTAAAGAAATTTTCCTGACTTGTCTCTGGCTGGCATCAAGGAAGATACTGCATAATCAGAAGAGAACTGAACTAAGGTTTTGAGGCTTCAAAACAAACCAACCAGGTGAGAAAACACAGGATGACAGAAATGAGCTCAGCAGTGGAGCCCGTGGGCAGGTGTGAGACGGTGACCTCCGCCTGCTTCTCCCTCTCCATGAGGTGTCCCTTTGCCCTGCCACTTCCCATGCAGAAATCCTCACACCAGGCAATAATGCCTCCTACTTTCCTTGTGGACAAAGGGCTGCAGAGACTATCAGCTCAAGGTTTCCCATCAGGGTGTGGCACACCTTTCTTCCTGCCCCAAAGAGGCATGCAAGCAAATCTTTCTTCATTCCCACCCACGAAATGTAGACTTTTTCCTAATTCAATTAAGAACTTTCTATGGACCAAAAAAAACAAAGACTGGTCCTCCCATCCCATCTCTGAGTTTGTTAGTCAGGGTGCCAGCAGATGCTTCAAAGGGACTCCTGCCATTCACTCAGACAGAGGACACACAAGGCTGAGACACTTGCTGGGGGTCCTAGCCCGACAATCCTACATGAAAATCCTTGCGAGTTCAAAAGGAACCAAGATTCAGTGTGAGTTCTAAAGAATGATAAACCTTGATGTTTGCCTTTTTCTTTTTATAAAGAATAGCAGCTGGTTGGCTGGTAAATGTGAAGGCAATTTCACAGAGAAATCTGCCAGGGGTCCTCTGTTATACCCTCACAAGATAGTAGGTGGGAACCTCAAAGCACCAGCATGCATCACGTGCCTGCAAAAAAAGAGTACAAATCCTAGTGTCTGACCTGAGAGGAGCTCTCAGAGGAAATGCCTCTAGCTCAAGGAGCAGAACACTCCACTGGCATCCGGAAGCGCCGGCACCCTCTCCCCAGGGTACCCACCATCCTCCCCAGGATCCACTTAGCCTCTGGTGGGCTGCAGAGGGCAAGCAGCGCAGTCCAGGGCTCACCCGAGGCTGGTTTGCAGTCTTTCTGAATGTAAGACTCTGTCAGTCAGCTCCACGGTGTGACCGTCCAGGGTTGCAAGGAAGACATCCTAGAGCTCCTCCTCCTTGGTTGGTCTTCTACTCCAGTTTCTGTCTCCCCAGCAACTTGAAACTACCAGAAACTCTGTTCTTCTATCCTGCTGTGTTTTGACTTCTTTTTTTGACCACCACAGCCTCGTAAGCAGAGCCCTCGAGGAGAAACCAGTGCTGGACTTGAGGCTCCCATGACCATCCCTTCCCCACCTCGGACTCCACCCCTCCTGTGCTGACTGCCTTCCCGGCCCTTCAGGCGCCATCCTTTACCTCCTCTGCCCCAGGAGATTGCCTGAAACTCTGCAGGCTCCTCTGCCTCTCAGCAGTCTCTTCCAACCTTCAGTTCCTTAGGCACATGTCCACTAACTAAAACTGTGTTAATTTTACTTCCTAGTGGAATTTAGTTCCCAGGGAAATGTAAATTAAAGGCACAATGAGATGCCACTTTACACATACTAGGCTGGCTTGAATCAGTAAGTCAGATAAGTGTGGCCAGGATGTGCTGAGATCACAGCCCTCATAGGGTGCTGGTGGGAACCCAAGAGTGCAACCACTTTGGAAAACGACCTGGCAGTTCCTAGAACAATTAAACATCATAGAGTTACCACATAACCAAGCAATTCCACTGCTAGATACAGACCTAGAGCAAGGGAAACATGTGTCCACACAAACACTTAAACACAAAGTTTATAGCAGTGTTATTCATCATAGCCAAAACGCGAAAACAACCCAAATGCACATTAATGCAGGGTTGTCCGACCCCCAGACCACACACAGGTACCAGTCCTGCGGCCTGTTAGGACAACAGCAGCATTAGATTCTCACAGGAGCAGGAACCCTGCTATGAACTGCGCGTGTGAGGGATCAAGGTGCTCACTCCTTTTGAGAATCTAACTAATGCCCGATGACCTGAGGCATTAGAGTCTCAGCTTCATCCCCAAACCATCCCCAACCACTTGTCCATGGAAAAATTGTCTCCTACAAAACAAGTCCCCGGCTGGGAACTGTTGCATTAATAAACAAAAGGTGGCGTATCCATACAATGGAATATTTATTATTTGACCACAATAAAGGGACAAAGTATTGATCTATACTACAACATAACTGAACTTTGAAACATTATGCTAAGTCAAAGAAGCCAGTCATAAAAGACCACGTTATATTTTTAAAGTCCAAAAGAGGAAAATCTATAAAGACTTGAAGATTAGTGATTTCTTAGGGTCAGGAGAGGAGGGGAAGATGGAGAGATAGCTAAAGTGTATAATGTTTCTTTCTTTTTTTCAAAACGGAGTTTCACTCTTGTTGCCCAGGCTAAAGTGCAATGGTGCCATCTGAGCTCACTGCAACCTCCGCCTCCTGGGTTCAAGTGATTCTCCTGCCTCAGTCTCCCAAGTAGCTGGGATTACAGACATGCACCACTACGCCCATCTAGTTCTGTATTTTTAGTGGAGATGGCGTTTCACTATGTTGGTCAAGCTGGTCTCAAACTACTGACCTTAGGTGATCCACCTGCCTGAGCCTCCCAAAGTGCTGGGATTACAGGCGTGAGCCATCGTGCCCAGCCTGTGATGTTTCTTTTTGAGGTGATAAAAATGTTTCAGAATTGTTTGTGATGATGGTTGTACGTATCTGTAAGTATGCTAAAAACCAGTGAACGGGGGAAAATTCTGACATTACAGAATTATTTGAAATAAAAAGTTACCCTCTCCCACCCAACCCATTCCCTAGATATTGCCATTGTAAAACATCAGTGTCTTCTTTCCACTGTTCTATCACATATAAACACAACACACATAAACTAGCTGTCTTTATACACACATGTACTCATGCAGAAATGTAATCATACTTTTTTTCCATTATCTTATGTGTAGAAATATACTTTAACTTAACAATCAGCTGTGGACATCTTTTCAGACACTGAAAGTATCTGCAGTAATTTCATTGCTTTCAACGTGATAGGTGTGCCAATCATTTATTTAAATATTTATTTAAATATTCCCTTGATGGGCCAGCTGTTGTGGCTCACGCCTGCAATCCCAGCACTTTGGGAGGCTGAGGAGGGTGGATCACTGGATGTCAGGAGTTCAAGACCAGCCTGGTCAACATGGCAAAACCCCATTTCTACTAAAAATACAAAAATTAGCTGGGCATGGTGGTGGACACCTGTAATCCCAGCTATTCTGGCGGCTGAGACAGGAGAATTGCTTGAACCTGGGAGGCAGAGGTTGCAGTGAGCCAAGATTGCACCACTGCCCTCCAGCCTAGGCAACAAGAGCAAAACTCTCTCAAAAAATATATAATAAATAAATATTCCGCTGAGAGAAATTTTATTTTTTATCCTCATTAAAAAAATAAAATATGGCCAGGCGCAGTGGCTCACAGAAACAATTCCAACACTTTGGGAGGCTGAGGCTGGTGAATCACTTGAGTTTAGGAGTTCAAAAACAGATGGAGCAAGATAATGAAACCCCATCTCTACAAAACATACAAAAGTTTAGCTGGGTGTGGTGGCATGTGCCTGTGATTCCAGCTACTCTGGAGGCTGAGGTGTGAGGATTGCCTGAGCCTGGGAGGTCAAGGTTGCAGTGAGCTGTGATGGTGCCACTGCACTTAGCCTGAGCAACAGAGCAAAACTCTGTCTCAAAAAAATGTGTGTGTGTGTGTGTGTGTGCGTGTGTGTGTATGTATGCGTACATATATGTATATAGGGAGTCTTGACTGCACCTGCACTTTGATTCATGTTTCCCTGTTGCTTGTTTGCACATCACCCTATACCTTTCCTTCATAGAAGTTTTTGCAAATGTAATTACAGTCAGCCCTTGTTTCCATGAGTTCCAAATCCACAGATTCAACCAATCACAGATGAAAAATACAGTATTTTCTTATTTTGACCAGATGTAGAACTGGTGGGCTGGCTGCATTCAACTATATATAGAGAGACATGTATTTAATTATTTATGATATAGAAAGATACCTATACACTCACACATAAAGAAATGCCTTAGGGAAGAGTCACCGAAATGTTAACCATGGTTGCCTCTGAAAAGTTAAATTTGCATTAACTTTACATCTTTATAACTTTTGATGTTTTCTGAATACCTTTCAATAGTATTCAAGCTGTATTTTTTTTAATAATCAAAAAGCTATTTTTGGCCAGGAGAGGTGGCTTATGCCTATAATCCCAGAACTTTGGGAGGCTGAGGTGGGAGGATCACTTGAGCTCAGGAGTTCGAGATCAGCCTGGGCAACATAACAAGACCACCACCCCCATCTCTACAAGAAATAAAAAATTAGCTGAGCATGGTGGTGCACACCTGGCAGTCCCAGCTGTCTGGGATTCTCCCACTCAGGAGGCTGGGGTGGGAGAATCACTTGCTTCAGAGGCAGAAGTTGCAGTGAGCTGAGATCACACTACTGCACTCCAGCCAGGGCAACAAGCAAGACCTTGTTTCAAAATAAAAGATTTTAACATTTTTTTTTTCTTTGAGACAGTGTCCCACTCTGTCACCCAGGCTGGAGTGCAGTAGTGTGATCTCAGCTCACTGCAACCTCTGCCCCCCAGTTCAAGTGATTCTCCTGCCTCAGTCTCCCGAGTAGCTGGGATTACAGGTGCTCACCACCTCACCTGGCTGATTTTTTGTATTTTCAGTAGAGTCAAAGTTTCACCATGTTGGCCAGACTGGTCTCAAACTTCTGACTTCAGGTGATCCATCCACCTCTGCCTCCCAAAGGGCTGGGATTACAAGTGTGAGGCACTACACCTGGTCTGAAAATATATTTTTATTTTGACAAAATATTACACTGTAATTGTTCATTCCTAGTGAGCTAATCTTTCCAGAGTTAGCTTAGTGTATGTAGGGGAGGAGAAGGTTTCAGATGGAATAGACTAATTCACTCCTCTGAGTGAAACTGAACAGACCTTTGTTCCCACTTCCTGAGTATGGCACTAGACTAAACTATGAGAACATACTCCTCAAGGCAGTCTAGAGTAAAGCAACATAAACATTGTTACTGAATTAGCTTCTGAAGCCCGTCATTATGTGACCCTCCTGTGATCACTTTCCTCCCATTGACTCTCTGCCATACCCACACCAGAGGGAACCCTACATGGGTGCTGCCGGGTCTCCCCTTAAATTCAGAACCACTGATCTCAAAGGAGCACTGAACATTGGCTCCCACGCCCATTCTGCCTTGGTATTAACTTTGGATTCTCGTCTCTAAAAAGGACTACTTTCCCTTCTCTTAGGCTTCCCCTCCACTATCCCGACTCCAACTGATGCCTCAGGCTAACTAGTGAAAAGACAGCCGCTCAGGCAGGTATTCCCTCAGCTCCCACACCAGCACCCCGCCCTCACTGCATTCGCTGCTCTTCCTGGGACAATGGAGGTGGCTTTTCCGCCTGGGTGGCTGGTGCCAGGACTTCTGGGACCCTCCAGGCCTTCTCTGTGCACCAGTTAGCATTGTGCTAGAATCTCCTATCTTTATTAAAATAAAAAAGTGTGCACTTTTCTAGACTTAGATTTCAAAAAAATCTTTGCATTAAACAAAACCTTCCCTTGAGCCCGAGTTCCTGCTCACCCACCCTCCGCCTTTCTGCTCTTCCTCGCATGCACTGAGACTCCCCAGTGTGGGCTGCAGTCTAGCCCCATGGCCTCACCCGCTCCCGCCTCGGCCTCAGCCCCGGCCCACCCCACTCAGGCTTCTATCCCCACCACTCCCTGTGACAGCATGTTCTAGAGTGTCAACTGCAAAACTCAGGGTTCCCCCACAGTTCTCACCCTCCCTAACCTCACATGGCACTCACACCCTCCGCAAATCTCTTCCCTTCAGTTCCTGATACTACGCCTTCCTGATTTTTCTCCCACCTCCCTGGCAATGCCTCTGGAACCTCCTCTGGTGGCTGGACCTCCACAGGTTGCACTGCTGGGCTCCCTTAGGTCTTCCTTCTTGTTTTTGGCTTCATACTCTCCTTCCGCTCATCCAGCCTTTAGAGTGGCAACAGCCATCTCCTCTGCGGGAATGCTCATTAAAATTCAGTTATAGGCCAGGAGCATCACCTCACTGGAGCTGACGAGGGAGTGTCCCCAGCACTTGAAGCCATAACTGGCCCAGGAGGTCTTCTGGAATGAATGTAGTGCAGTCTTCTGCTTAGGAGGCAATTTGTTACTTCCCAACAACCCTCTTAGGATGAACTCATAAACAAAAAAAAAGCATTGCCATTAAATATAATGGTATTTAACTGCTTCCACTGCTTCCACAGCTAACAAAGTATCTGTGTGTGTGTTAAAACATTATATATCAATGTTTATAACTGAATTTTTTTTTTTTTGAAACAGACTCTTATCACCAGGCTGGAGCACAGTGGCATGACCTTAGCTCACTGCAACCTCCACCTCCTGGGTTCAAGCGATTCTCCTGCCTCAGCCTCCCGAGTAGCTGTGACTTAAGGCATGTGCCACCACGCCCAGCTAATTTTTATATTTTTAGTAGAGATGATGTTTCACCATCTTGGCCAGGATGGTCTTGATCTCTTGACCTCGTGATCCACCCTCCTAGGCCTTCCAGCGTGCTGGGATTACAGGTGTGAGCCACCGCACCTCGCCTATGACTGAATTTTAATGAGTTGAAAATAAAAAACACTATGGGGGCAATATACAATTAATAGATGACATGATCTAGTACAATACAACTGTCAAGGTACACAGAACCCAGCTGCTCCAAAGCCATACAAAATCAAAATCAGTCTTTGTGAAAGCAAAGAATACATTGTAAGTGAAATATGGTATTGGGCCAGGCATGGTGGCTCATGCCTGTAACCCTAGCACTTTGGGAGGTTGAAGCGGGAGGATTGCTTGAACTCGAAAGTTTGAGGCCAGCCTGGACAAAAGGGCAAAAGCCTGTCTCTACAAAAAATTAACCAGGCGTGGTGACATGCATCTGTTCCAGCTACTTTGGAGATTGAGGTGAGAGGATCACTTGAGCTTGGGAGGGAGTTTCCAGTGAGCTGAGACTGTACCATTGCACTTCAGCCTGGGTGACAGAGCCAAACCCTGACTCAATCAATCAATCAATAAAATAGAATAATAAAAGAAATTCTTTTAGAAGTCCAATTCTTATAACCCAAGCTATAGATCTTGAGTTCATATACACTTTCTGAATATTTTTCTATTCATAAGCTGTGACCCTTTCATACCAATGCTGCAAGATCAGTCCCAGTGCCTCCATTCCCAGTGTACACAGAGGTGTTGGGCTCGTGGTGGGTAACAGCAGGCTCAAGGTGGCATGGCAGAGTCTGGAGTGTGTGGTTCTGGGACCAGAATGTAGATCTCATCACCCCGTGCCTCCAAACTGAATTAGTTAATGGAGGGGGCAGAGGCTTAGGATGGCAAGAAGAATGGTTGGAAATCACACATAGTGCTCCCCTGTGTAGCGGGCTGGGACAAGTCCTTATGCCATAGCTGGTGTCTTAACGTGAGCTTCTAGCAGCCTACGACTGACCTAACTTCTCCCTACCTCTAATGCTGTTGCCTGAACTTGGTTTGCTTTTTTTTTTGAGACAGGGACTCGCTCTGTTACCCAGGCTGGAGTGCAGTGGCACAATCTTGGCTCACTTGAAACCTCTGTCTCCCAGGTTCAAACAACTGAACCTCAGACACACAGCCGGGTATGGTGGCGCACACCTGTGGTCCCAGCTACAGGTGTGGGCCACCATACAAGGCTAATTTTTTTGTATTTTTAGTAGAGATGGGGTTTTGCCATGTTGGCCGGGCTGGTCTCGAACTACTAGCCTCAAGTGATCCACCTGCCTAGGTCTACCAAAGTGTTGGGATTATAGGTGTGAGCCACCATGCCAAGCCCGCTGCGTAACTTTGAGTGGAGGGCAACAGACCTCTAGGGTCGGGGGCCTGGATTGAGACTCCTCAGCTACCAGCTACAGCTCTATGACCCAGGTGAGTGAAGTTACTTCTCAAGGCATCATGACTTCATCTATAACATGGTTATGGCAGTACCAACAGTTCCAATGCCCTAAGGTAGAACTGTGAAATAAATAAAATACACTGTGCAAATGAAAACCCATGGAAAGTACTTGACACCACACCTGGCCCATAGGAACACTCAAAAATGCTCATTGTTGTGGTTTTTGTATTTATTAATATATCCTTATTAATTCACCCTAACAATTCATGTTCACTCCCCGGGTTAAAAAGAATGAAAATAGTTAAATGAAAATAAGCACCTCAGGTTCATGTCTGCTATTGTGTAGGCAAAATATACCTGAAATTCAAATCACACAGATTACAAACTCTCCACTAATAGAAAAGATTTGTCCAGCTAAGAAAAGTTACAGCATATTGTAGCTTCAGAATAATACTTTTATGGCCTCAATTTCAACAAAATATTAGTCTGTATCCTTTATTGTCTGGAGAGCTCCAAACCTAACTTGAGGCAACAGCTTTCATGCCATGTCAACAAACTACACAAAACTGCCTTTATTAATGATACTCTGGTTTCTATTATGCTTATTTTTGTAGTGCATTTTCATCTTCTCAATTTCATTCAAAATTCTAATATGGCAACAGATAATAACCAGTGTGGGTGAGGATGAGGAGAAACTGTAACCCTCACACCCTACTGGTGAGAATGTAAAACACTGCTGCCAATAGGGAAAACAGCCCAGCAACTCCACAAAAGACTAAACACAGACGCACCAAATGACTCAGCAATTCCTCATCAAGGTGTCATAAACCCATGAGAAATAAAAGCATATGTCCCTAAAAAAACTTGTACATGAATGCTTACAGTGGCATTATTCATAACAGCTAAGAAATGGAAATGATCCAAATATCCATCAACTGATAAATGGATAAAATGTGGTATATCCATATAACAAGATACTATTTGACCATAAAAAGGAATGAAGAACTGGTACATGCTACAACGTGGATGAATCCCGAGAACATTATGCTAAGTGCAAGAAGCCAGTCACAAAGGAATACACACTGAATGATTCCATTTATGTAAAATATTATATGAAATATTAATTTGCACAATAAGCAAATTAATAGACAAAAAATAAACTTAGTGGTTGCCTAGGGCTTAGGAGGAGATAGAGGAATCAACGGTGACAGCTAAATGGTTCAGGGTTTCAAACGTTATAAAATTGACTCTAGTGACAGTGACAGCTGCACAACTCCGTGAATGTGTTAAAGCCATTGAATTGTTCACTTTTTTTTTTAGTTTTTTTATCTATTTATTTATTTTGAGACCAGGTTATAAGACTGGCTAATTTTTGTATTATGGGTAGAGACAGGTTTCACCATGTTGCCCAGGCTGGTCTTGAGCAATTCACCCGCCTCCACATCCCAAAGTGCTAGGATTACAAGCGTGAACCACTGCACTTGGCTGAATCATGTACACTTTAAATAAGTGAATTGTATGATATCTAAATTTTACTTCAATAAAGCTGTTCTTAGAAAAAAAAAGATGAGAGGTTAAGTCGATGCAAACTTTCTAGAAAGTTCCAGAGGCAAGATAAATTGAGGGCATGCTTAGGGACTAGTAACTATGAAAGAGACAAGCCTCAAACAGTAGTAAGGATGGGGCTATAAAAGACCACAGAGGAAGTGGAAGAATTTAAACTTTATTTAATTGGTCTAAAGTTCCCACAGTTCATGAACTAGTTGTACCAGAATAACAAAGAAAGCTAGCTGAAAGACAAATTCCAGGCTGGCACGGTGACTCACATCTGCAGTCCCAGCCCTTTGGGAGGCTGAAGCGGGAGGATCGCTTAAGCCCAGGAGTTCGAGGTTGCAGTGAGCTGTGATCGTGCCATTGCACTCCACCTGGGCAACAGCGAGACTCTGTCTCTGGGTTGTGGTGGGGAGTGAGAATCATTAAGCATCCGTGTTTCTCAGCTATGAATAATGAATTTAGAAAGCTCCAAGCACACATCCTCCAGCTCCCTTCTGAACAGCGGTATTCGGTTACAAGACAGCTGGTGGGGGGTAGAGATACAATGTAATACCCTATTTCACCCATGCACCCAACACTATCTGGCACCCCTATCTTAAGCTCTTTTGTTGAATCAGCCAGTGCAGTAATTAGGAGACTTTCAGGTGGTTCTTATGTGGCCTGAAAAGCCTTCCTTACAGGTGGTTCTGGGTGGTATCTATGACTCAACAAATCACAAACCCAAGTTGTTAGGATAAACTCCTGGTTAATGTATAAGACACAATCTTAAGTAGTAAGCTGTTTTCTCAATAAACCCATGTGCTTTAAAATGTTTTAACTAGGGAAAACTTTTTAACTTATTAAAATTACTTAGAGGAAAATCATTCTAGAGAATAATTTTCATAATTTAGCACTACAATATGTAATATAAAACAGTATAATAACTACTTGTTCACTCTGCAACTCCTGAAACACAGTTTTTAGTAAAAATAGACTGAACCATGACTCAGACACAAGATTAAGAAGAAAACTGAGGCCAGGCATGGTGGCTCATGCCTATAATCCCAGCACTTTGGGAGAACAAGGCTATAATCCCAGCACTTTGGGAGAACAAGGCAGGCGGATCACCTGAGGTTAGGAGTTCAAGACCAACCTGATCAACATGGTGAAACCCTGTCTCTACTAAAAATACAAAAATTAGCTGGGCATGGTGGTGCATGCCTGTAATCCTAGCTACTCCAGAGGCTGAAACAGGAGAATTGCTTGAACCCAGGAGGCGGAGGTTGCAGTGAGCCAAGATTGTGCCATTGCACTCCAGCCTGGGTGACAGAGACTCCGTCTCAAAAAAAAAAAAAAAGCAAAAATAAAAACTATGTGATTAGCATTTCTCTTTCACAGGAGACACAAAATAGAAGCATTCCTGTTTTGAAATTTTTGCCATAACAATTCTTTGTAAACGTTTTCACTCAGGTGTACCTACAACATGTTCGGTTCATTTGCAAATTCCCTGAAGGAATTAAAGACCACAAAAATAGAACCCTTTAACAGATGCAGCTGTTTATTTTCAAAATCAGCACAATCATATTCCACCTGATTCAAAATGCATTCTGCGGAAATTCAGTGTTACTTAAGTAAACAGCTAGTGGAACAGTAATAATTACAGCTACAGTCATTTACGGAGCACCTATCCCGTGTCAGGCACTGTCAGATGTCCTTTAAATATCTGATCTCAATTAATCCTCACCACAACCAAGAATGATTACTTCTCCAAGGTCACAGGGCTGTTAATTGGAATTTAAGCCCAGGTTCCTTTTACTACAAAGCTTGAAGCTCTTTCACCTCTGCCACAACAGCTTTCATCCTAGGCAAAGTGGCCAGGACCCGAGCATGGTTTCCACCTGCTGCTGTCGCCTTGGCCTCCCACCAGATGACGTAATCACCAGGTTAGACTTGATCTCAAGGGAACCAGAGGAAGTTGTAATTCACTACACCCACAAACAGATTTAACTGAGCAAACTACTCAACAGCCAGAGTTGAGGTAATTACAAAGCCATGATGAAGGGTTCGCATTGTAAAAATTCAAATATTTTTTAAAACACAAGAATACTCATTAAATGCCTATTCTGTTTCCAGCATTGTTTTAAAAATTGAGGAAGACAATGGATGGAATATTTAAATATTCAACAGAGAAGGAAAATATAAATAACATTTATTCACTGTTGTTCCAGAAACAAAGGTCCCTGTGTGTTCAGAACACGACATAGCAGTCCTGAAATATTACTTGAATCAACATCATGAAAACAAATTACTCAAAATATTTTTTCTAATATTTTGATTTCTAACTTTTTCTAATAACTACTCAAAATATTACTCAAAATATTTTTTCTAGATTCTCTCAGATATATGTTTCTGATATTGAAATTGCTGGACACTGGAGTATGCATATTTTGGACTTTCTTGATAATACTGTTTTCCAAAGTAGTCATGTGAATTTATATCTGTACTAGCCATCTATGAAAGTCTCTACTGTTCAACATCCAACTTTAATTAGGTGTACAGTATTCTGGCACTGTGGCTGAAATTTGCATTTCATTATTAACAAGGTTGAACACCTTTTCAAACGTTTGTTAAGACATTTGGATTTCTCCTTTTCTGAAGTGCCTGTTCAAGATTTTAGCCCATTATTCTATTAGTGCCTGTAGCATCTTGTTTAAGAAATGCTTCTGTACACTGAGGTCATGAGTATCTTCTCCTGTATTAATTCTTTTTTTTTTTTTTTTTTTAGGACGGGGTTTCACCATGTTGGTCAGGCTGGTCTTGAACTCCCAACCTCAGGTGATCCGGCCGCCTTGGCCTCCAAAGTGCTTGGATTACAGGCGTGAGCCACCACACCCAGCTTCCTATATTAATTCTAAAAGTATTATTGTCTTGCCTGCCTTTCTGCTGTACCTCCAGGTCATAAATCAAGTGTCTGGCTATGCATGATACTATATCTGGACTCTATATGGTGTTCTAATGGTCTATCATTATTAGTCTGTCCAGTGCCAATATTACACTATCTTAATTATTATATCTCTTCTTGATCTCTAGTAGAGAAGTTTTCCTAACTTTTCTTTTTCGAGAGTATTTTGCCTTTTCTGGGGACTTAGCAAATGTTTTAGAATCAACTTGTCTAATTTTTTAAAACGTGGGATTACATTAGAGCTATAAATCAGTTTCCAGAGAATTGACACATTTACAATATTTAATCTTCCACTCCTTGAGCCACTGTGCTCTCCATTTATTTAGTTTTTATTTAAAGCCACTCAATAAAGTTTTAGAATTTTCTATATCTGCTAGTTTATTTAAAATCATGAATCTGAAAAAAAGCATATTTTTAAAATAACGTATGCCATAATTTTTCATGAGATAACTAGAACTTGGGATAAGTATATATAAGTGTGAAAATAAGTTGCTGGGTGTGGTGGCTCATGCCTGTCATCCTAGCACTTTGGGAGCCAAGGCGGGAGGTCAGGAGTTCGAGACCAGCCTGGTCTCAAAACCTGAGGTCAGGAATTTGAGACCAGCCTAGCCAACATGGCAAAACCCTGTACTACGAAAAAAATACAAAAATTAGCCAGGCATGGTAGTGGGCACCTGTAATCCCAGCTACTCAGGAGGCTGAAGCAGAGAGAACTGCTTGAACCCAGGAGGCGGAGGGTGCAGTGAGCCAAGTTCACACCACTTCACTGCAGCCTGGGGGACAGAGAGTGACTCCATCTCAAGAAGAAAAAAAAAGAAAATAAACTGGTGGTGGTAGTTTGCACCTGTAACACCAGCTACTTGGTAGGCTGAGATGAGAGGACTGCTTGAGCCCAGGAGTTAAGAGACCAGCCTGAGCAACATAGTGAGATACTGTCTCTAAAAAAAATTAAAAATATTAAAAAGTTAACATAGGGCCGGGCGCAGTGGCTCATTCCTGTAATCCCAGCACTTTGGGAGAACAAGGCAGGCGGATCACCTGAGGTCAGGAGTTCAAGACTAGCCTGATCAACATGGAGAAACCCCGTCTCTACTAAAAATACAAAATTAGTCAGGCATAGTGGGGCATGCCTGTGATCCCAGCTGTTCAGGAGGCTGAGGCAGGAGAATCACTTGAACCCAGGAGGTGGAGCAACAAGAGTAAAACTCCAACTCAAAGAAAAAAAAGTTAACATAAACTTTCTTAAAATGTTTAAGTGAAACAAAGTTTATCAAGGTCCAATTATTACTATATAATTTCATTTTAATTCTAGAATTACTGTTTTGTAGTTATGTAATATCACTTCCACAGGACTATAGTAGTTGAGAGAACTTGCATGCCACATAAGTATTACCATTCATGGGTCCTTATATTTATCAAGTGATGAAGTACTTACGACAATCCAGAATAATTTTCAATTCATCAACTTCAAGAGAAAAAGATCGATGAAGAAGAAGAAATGATGGAAGACACTGAAATCTTATTAATGTACGTCCCCCTGCCTGGGGCTGAGGATCCAGACCCTTTTCTCCCATTAGCTCTGAGCCCTCTCTCATACTTGTGTAATTCCCTAACCCTCTACCTACTTTCTCTCCTTTGCAAAACTGTACATGGTCCTGTCAATGTTCTGTGTTAAGGACTAAATGTAAACAAGTGTCTTGGAGAGGACAGTTAAAAAGTCAAACAAAGAGCAATAATTAAAAGAGTAATAGCTGGTCCCCATTAGAAGGGCATTCTATTAAGACCGCCTGTAATCATGGTTTGTGGAAGGACTGAAAATAACCCCCAATAAATTGGCCTCAAAATCTTCAAGCAATTCTAAGAAAATGGTAGAATTTGCATACAAAAATAAGAATTTTGGAATAAAAAAAAGGGGGGAGGGAGGAGGTTGGAGCAGTAATTCCAGCACTTTGGGAGGCCTAGGCAGGCAGATCACCTGAGGTCAGGAATTTGAGACCAGCCTGGCCAACATGGTGAAACCCCATCTCTACTAAAAATACAAAAATTAGCTGGGTATGGTGGCTCCTGTAATCCCAGCTACTCAGGAGGCTGAGGCAGGAGAATCCCTTGAACCCAGGAGGCAGAGGTTGCCGAGCCGAGATCGCACCACGGCACTCCAGCCTGGGCAATAGGGTGAGACTCCATTTCAAAAAAAAAAAGTGAAAATAAAAAAATTTTTTAAAAAGGGAGGAAAACTTTACAAACAACTTCAAGTATTTTAATTCACTCAGTTATCCCTCAAAACATTTTAGAATCCAGTAAGTAAAAGGCACTCATTTACACTGCATTCTACTATAAAAAATCACCTGTAGCTTCCAGAATTTTAAATCTGTTTAGGAAGCAAGAAACAAGCACAAATAATTGCAGTACAATACAAAGTAAGCACTCAATAAATGTTACCGTTACTACAGAGCAGTACAAAAATCCTGCAGGATCTTCAGAGACAAAAAGGATTTCTTTCAAATGAGATGGTCTCGAGGCTCCAGCAGGGCAGTGTGGGGTCAGCGTGGTCTGGCACAGGTGATAGCGAGCCACAGCCCGCAGACGGCCAACACCTGTTTTTGTGCAGCCGTGAGCTAAGAACGGTTTTTTACATTTTAAAACATTTGAAAAGACTCAAAAGAAGAAAAATATTTCCTGACACTGGAAAGTTACATTAATTGAAACTTCAAGGTCCAAAATAGAGCGTTTGCTAGGAACACAGCTATGCTTTCACACTCCATGGCAAAGGGGAATCATTTCGACAGAGGCCATATGGCCCACAAAGCCAAAAACATTTACTACCTGGTCCTTTAAAAAAAAGTTTTCCAGCCACTGCTCTAGCAGGATGGACAGGATTCCAGCAGGCAGAACTAGGAGGGGAGGGAGAGAGAGAGAGGAACAAACATTCCACTTGGGAAAGGAAGGCGTGACAGCACAGAGAGAAAATCCCAAATATTTAAGGAACAGTGGGAAGACCAGTTTGCCTGAAATGGGGGTTCCAAAAGAGATAAACAATTTTTGAACCATTTAGCACTGTGTGCTTTGTTATTAAGCCATTTATACAATTGCGGTGAGTGATTAACAGGCATCCTCACTCAGAATCTATGAGGTTGATTGCTATTATTATCCCTAGTAATAATTAAGAAACTAGTTTTGGTAAGAAAACCAAAGATCACAGCCAGCAAGCTCAACACAACAGCAAACCTCTTTGCCCCTGAGGCCCCGCTGTGAATACTATACCATATCAAATCTCCACACAGGGTAGTAAAAGGAAAGGTAGGTTAGGGCCAAACTGTCAATGTTTACAAACATGGAAGTAAAAAAAATATGGATTTTATGTATAGGTTATGTTTCTCCAATTGTGTTTAAAAGGGCAGTTCTTCCGACTGGGTGCGGTGGCTCACACCTGTAATCCCAGCACTTTGGGAGGCAGAGACTGGTGGATCGCTTGAGCCACGGAAGTTCCAGACCAGCCTGAGCAATGTGGCAAACCCCATCTCTACAAAAAATACAAAAATTAGCCAGGCATGGTGGTATACAACTGTACTCCCAGCTAGTCTGGAGGCCGAGGTGGGAGGATCATTTGAGCCTGGGAAGTCAAGGCTGCAGTGAGCTGTGATGGCACCACTGCACTCCAGCATGGGTGACAGAATGAGGGCCTGTCTCAAAAAAAAAAAAAAAAGAAAAAAAAGACAGTTCTTCCATGAGCTGGTCCAAAGGGTTTCCTCCACCTTTAGAATCAAAGTATTATGGTCTTTTCCTAAATCACAGGAGAAAAAAATGGAAGTTCAATGTTCTCAATTTCAGGTTTCTCTTAAACATTTGAAAAATGATAAATTATAAAAATCAGTGTGTAACAGGCCAAGTTTGGGAAAATTTAGCTGACTATGCTTAGCTCAACTCTTTTTAATGGATTATGTGTTTATCGATGTCATTTTATTATTTTAAGTTCAAGTGATCCACTGAATACATTAATTCAATAACAGTTAATTCAATTATCTGGAAGTGGTTTTGAGATTAAGTATTCTTCAAAATAATAATCATGCTTTTGTGAGAGCTATCATAAGCACTAAAAAAACAGCCATCTACATATTAGCAGTATCTATTCATTCAAATTATAGAAACCAAAAAACAATACATCTTAATGTCACCTGGGAACACCCTATCCCTAGCAGACTAAGGCTGCACTGTTCAAAGAAATATGCAAGCCACATACGTAATTTAAAATGTGCTAGTATATACTTTTTTTTTTTTTTTTTGAGACAAGAGTTCCACTCTTGTTGCCCAGGCAGCAGTGCAATGGAGCAATCTCAGCTCACCACAACCTCCACCTCCCAGGTTCAAGCGATTCTCCTGCCTCGGCCTCCCAAGTAGCTGGGATTACAGCATGCACCACCATGACCAGCTAATTTGGTATTATTAGTAGAGATGGGGTTTCTCCATGTTGATCAGGCTGGTCTCGAACTCCTGACCTCACGTGATCCACCCACCTTGTCCTCCCAAAGTGCTGGGACTACAGGCATGAGCTACCGTGCCTGGCTGCATTTTTTTAAAAGTAGAAACAAGTAAAATTAAGTGTAATAATACATTTTATTTTACCCAGTCTATGCAACATATTGTCATTTCAATGTTTAATCAATATTTTTAAATTGAAATTTTTCCACTAAATCTCAAAATCTGAGTATATGTATTTCACACTTCACAGTACTAGCCATATTTCAAATGCTCAAAGCCACAGGGAGGGGGAGGAGCATTTGTCTCCAGTATTCTCATGTTTGCAATAAACAAGAGTTTAAATGAGTAGCAAACAGTAACAGGCTATGTTAGCAGACAATAAGCTTTTAGTAATCTACACGTTTAGGGTTCTAAAAGTATTGTGCACTATTGATTTTATGATTGTTTTCACCACATTTAACTAGTCTAGCTGTAACTGTACTCAGGGTTACCCATACCCTACCCTTTCCACTCCACTTCCTCACCTGCTCCCCTTCCCTAAATTATTTCAAGTTACGGAAAAAGAACCTACCTTCAGGTGGTGCTTTCTACAACACAAATTTAAAATCTACACAGGGAGGGTCAATGGAAAGGCACAGAAAAATTTTGGAAGGTGGACATAAATGTCCAGAGAATTCCATGCAAGTCTTAAAATGGCAAAATAACTTTTTTTTTTTTGACAGGGTCTCACTCTGGTTGCCCAGGCTGGAGTGCAGTGGCACAATCTCTGCTCACTGTATCTGTGACCTCCTGGGCTCAGGTGATTCTCCCATCTCATCCTCCTGAATAGATGGGGCTACAGGTGTGGGCCACCACACCTGGCTAACTTTTTTGTTTTTAGTAGAGGCAGAGTTTTGCTATGTTGGCCAGGCTGTTCTCGAACTCCTGGACTCAAGCAATCCGCCTGCCTTAGCCTCTCAGAGTACTGGGGTTACAGGTGTGAGCTACCACGCCCAGCTGTATTATAATATTAATAAAAAAGAACAGAGGCCAGATATTCTTCAGCAGTGATTCAACTAAACCATGCAAACAGTTTAATGCTAGAATAGGGAAGAGGAAAGCAGGCCAAAATAAGTCACGAAAAGCTCCCCTCTCACCCTCCTGCCTCTACCCCATCCCACAGGAGAATCTGAGTGGGATCATTCTCCAAAGATTTGATTGTAGCAAATATTTCCTTTATAACTGGCTGGCTCTTTCTAGACACCAGACCAAATTCTCCTTTGTTAATCTATTAAAGTACCTACCATAAGTCAAAATACTAGACAATAAATTCTGCTTGTGAAAAAACAAATCGCTGAACTGGGTGTGGCTACACTATCTGGGGTAGGGTGTGATGGGAGAAGACTGTATTTTAGTGGCAATAGGTCAAAGTACATCAGCGTTCAAGTTTAAAACAAACTCAACAACTCAAACACTGCAACAACAGGATGTTTAACACTTTCTTTTTGCCAAATATAATTACGCGGTTACGAAGTGTTTACCAGTGCTTAAAATGAAAAATTGAGGAAACCAAAATTATAGCTCAGTAGTTCTCAGCTCTTTGATGAATTATGTTTGTTACCCAGAAACCTATCCCTATCAATTAGATTATGCTTTTAAAAAGTTAAAAGAAATCAAAATATTATAATTCTTTTAGTTCAGCGGACTTCATAATGGCCACTTCAAATAATGAAAGTAATTAAAGCGGCAAATCATCAGCGAAGTTTTAGACACCTATTTACGTTTTAAAAACTAGATACTAAACCAAGATTATGTCATTTGTACAAATATTTTACACACACACACAAAAATTGAAATACAGCAAGGATTATCTCTGGGTAATTATAGGTTTTGTGTTTTTCACTCTAACTCTAAATTTTTTTTTTTTTTTTTGAGACAGAGTTTTGTTTCTGCAGCCCGGGCTGGAGTGCAATGGTGTGATATTGGTTTACTGCAAACTCTGCCTCCTGGGTTCAAGCGATTTTCTTGCTTCAGCCTTCCTAGTAGTTGGAATTACAGGCGACTGACACCACATCCGTCCAATTTTTGCATTTTTAGTAAACACGTTGCACCACGTTGGCCAGGCTAGTCTCAAACTCCTGACCTGATGATCTGCCGGCCTCGGCCTCCGAAAGTGCTCGGATTACAGGCATGAGTCAACTCGCCTGGCTTAAATTTTATGTTTTCTGCAATGATCACGAATTATTCTTAAAACTAGAAGGAAAAACAAAACAGGCAAGCAGAAACTGAGGTAGTGCCAATCTATTTGGGATTATATTGAATTGTGCTGTCCTTTCTACCTCCATAACCTCTAAGTAAAAACCAGTCAGAGCCCTTGAAGAAAGGAACCTTGGCTTTTCTAAAATACATACTCGATTACATTCAGATATACAATATATGATGCACACATTAATATGTCTTCTTTGAAAAAGCAGAACAATTTTGTACCCCTGCAAAACGAGTAACACCTATGAGTGGGAGCTCACGGAATAAGAAAAGGCACAAGACATTTGTCTTGATCCAAAACAATAACTGTAAGCCTTCCACTAAACGCCACTGTTCACTTTAAAAATGGTTCATTCTGTGTCAATTTCACTTCAATTTATTATAAAAGTAAACCTAAAGGCCAGGCGAGGAGCTCATGCCTGCAATCTCAGCACTTTGGGATGCCACAGTGGTAGGATCGCTTGAATTCTGGAGTTAGAAACCTGCCTGGGCAACATGATGAAACCCCGTTTCTACAAAAGGTAGAAAAATTAGCCAGGCATAGTGGTGCACGCCTGTGGTCCCAGCTACTAAGGAGGCTGAAGCAGGAGGATCGCTGGAGCCCAGGAGGTAGAGGCTGCAGTGAGCCAAGATCGCGCCACTGCACTCCAGCCCGGGCAACCAGAGTGAGACCCTGTGTCCTAAATAAATAAACCTAGCAAAGTTACTTTCTAAATACCCCATATTTAATAAACACTGTTTAAATACTACTTTACCCCCAACCGATCTTAATTTTTTTAAAGAAAACTCCAGTTTTCTCTATTCTAGAGCAACAAATAAGTACTGCTTATCAAAGTGGAAGCTACTGCGATGCTGGAATGGGTAGAAAGGTATAAAAAAAATACAATGTAATAATACACCTTCTTTCCTTACAGCAATGGTAGAGTGACAGAAACAAAGAGGCCACAAAACAGTCATAAGTGATTTTGCTGTTCTGAATAAAGGTTAAGTACTGCTGACTTTAAACACTTGGGGTGACGAGCCAGGCAAGATTTCAACATGCAAAAGAGTAGAATTAGGGGACAGAGCAGAGCTGGGTGGGTCTCATTACACTTCCAATCCTCGATGACAACACAAAGCCACTCCTCCTTGTGCTTAAGTGTACACGGACATTGACTGAAAATGCACTGAAATCCAACTCATCCACCAAGCAAGGCTCAATGCGCGCACACATGAAATTCAACAGCGCTGCGTTCGCGCGGCTGGAGGGCAGATGGTGAATATTCCATTTTACTTAGTAGAGTACTAACACCTAGCTGCAGGCTTAAACCTGCTTAACAAAAGCTGGCAGGGGGCTGGAGAGCTGCACACCATCAGCCCTCTCCCGAGCGCCGATCGGCCTCGCCCCGCCTCTGTGCTGCACCCCGGGCGCAGGCGGACAGGGGCAGGGCCTCCACCAGCCTCTGCCCGGCCGACCCCGACGCGGTGCTACCGGACAGACCCGCAGGGGCCACCCCACAGCCCTACGGGCGACACCTCTGCGGGCCGGCCCCCCGCCCCGGTGCCGGACGCCAGCTTGGGAAGGCAGGCCGGTGGCCTAGCCATCAATGGCAGGTGGGCGGCGCGGCCTCCGCAGACAAAGCTAGGCGCCCCAGCAGACAGGACAGAACCCTACGCCCCACGCGCCGGCAACCGGCCGGGCCGGCCCCGGAGCCCGGCCCGCGACGCCACCCTCAGCCCGGCGCCCAGGCCCCAGATCCCGCTGCTCTGCCCCCGGCCGGCGGAGACCTGCCCGCCACGCCCGGAGAGCCAGCGCAACTGCAGCCGCCGGAGAGCGCAGGCCGCCCAACCGCAGTCCCGGCCCAACCAACGCGGGCAGGGGAGGAGAGGTGCGCGCGGCCGGCGAAGCGTGCGAGCCACTCGGGGGTCGCAGGGGGAGGCTTCGCGCGGCGGAGGCAGGGGCAAGGAGGCGCCGAGGTCGGCGCTGAACGCGGCGCCAGGAGGGCCTGCTGGTAGGGGCTTTGCCCCTTTCCCCTAGGAAGGTGCAGATGGTTTGACCCCCCACCCCGAGTGAGGTGCCTCGTCCCAGCCCCGGCTGGACTGTACCATCGGGCGGTGCCGCCGGGATTTCTCCCCCCCACCACCACCATCAATTCCCCCCCCACCCGGGTCCGCGGTCGGTTGGCCCCGGCCGGGCTCTGAGACGCGGAAAGAGCTGGGCGCCATTTTGGGTGGGACTAAGCAAAGACGAAACACCGTCCCAGTCTATGGGGTATTCTGGACACTGGCTTATCTGGTTCCCTTAATCCTTTAGGTACTTACACGACGTTGGGTGAGGGGAGCTGGAAGATCAACGGGTCCCCGATCCTCTCTCCCTAGGGGTGATAGAAATCAAACCCCCCCCGCCACCTCCAGGTGGTTCTTCCCGCCGCAGAGTGGGAGCAGCATAAAAGGCGGGGTCTTATTAGCATAATCTGCCTGGCAACCTGATCTCGATGTTATATGATTGGTTAAACTCTGTAACCCCCATGCCGTGCCTAGAGACGAGAAACGCTGTGGCGAACTGACAGGCCCAGATTTAGGAGTCATGACGAAGATCTTGAGACGCTTATTCAGTCTGCAGAGAAGCCAAAAGGAGATTCATACAATGGCCCAATGACCGAAGGCCTCTTTATTTCGTGCTCTACTGTTCGTGTAAAACCCAATCGCAGAGCGGGTCTCAGGCGGCGCTCGCCTGCGTTTCTACTCTCAGCCAATCAGAAAGCCCGGCTCTTCGCATTGGGGTCAACCTCCCGCTGCTGCCGGACGCGGCCGGGCAGGGAGCGCACAGCCCTGCCTGGGTCTCGGGCGCCAACGGCCGCCTGCGGGAGAACTGATCCCGCCTCCCGGTCCCAAGGGCCTGGGGTTCCTGGGAAGCGCGCGGGAGACGGCCCTCGCGTCCGCCCGCCCCGCCACGGGTTGCGTCAGAAGCGGCCTGGCCGCGGAGCGCCGGCGAAAACCGAACTCTTTTCCCGCGCAACCCGGGCTCGGCGCGGCCAGGTTACGACTGCCGGGATCTCGCCCTCAGGACTCCCAAGGAGCGGTCCACCGCCGCCAATCACCCTGACCTACCGCACCTTGAGAGCGCTTTCACTGCGCCTCTCCTTTCCCCTCTGCCAATCTGGAAAGGAAGTGATTGTCATTTCAGACACTGAGAAGCATTATTCAACACTGGTTACCCAATGACTCAGCTCACTCCTTTCTTAACCGTAGGCTTCCATATCCTGCTGTCCCTTAAAATTGCCTTCTCAAAGGGCAGCCAAGAGCCCAGCTGTGGAGAGACACCCAGCTCCAAACACCCACTGGTAGGCAGTACGCATGGCAGCTAGATGGCAGAGAGACCTTGGACCTTCGGACCTTCAGGGAGCGATTTTCCCTTCCATGATACCTGCTTGCTACGTTATTTTGAAGATTAAATGAGCTCTTACTTTACCGAGTAAAGTGCTTTGCTTAGCATACTGTCTGGAACTTAAATGAGAAGTACTGACGATATAACCTACAAAAATCCTAAACGATTGCCTAACCGAGAAAAAGAGGGAGACAGGACAACTAAGCAAAAGACGGGAATAGGAAACACCCACAGCGGGAAAAGCTAAAATTAACTCAATAGTAGTCTCTTCGCTGGTTTGTTTTTGTTTTTTATTTTTTGATACGGAGTCTCGCTCAGTCGCCCAGGCTGGAGTGCAGTGGTGAGATCTGGGCTCACTGCAACCTCCGCCTCTCCAGTTCAAGCGATTCTCCTGCCTCAGCCTCCCGAGTAGCTGGGACTACAGGCGCCCACCACCACGCCTTCTCAAACTCTAACCTCACGTGATCCTCCCACCTCGGCCTTCCAAAGCGCTGAGATTACAGGCGTGAGCCACCGTGCCTAGTCTACCATTTTGTTATTTAAATGGCTGGAAACAGCCAGCCGCAGTGGCTCACGCCTGTAATCCCAGCACTTTGGGAGGCCTAGGCGGGCAGATCAGCAGGTCAGGAGTTCGAGACCAGCCTAACCAACATGGTGAAACCCCGTCTCTACTAAAAATACAAAAATTAGCCGGGGGTGGTGGCGCGCACCTGTAATCCCAGCTACTCAGGAGGCTGAGGCAGGAGAGTCACTTGAACCTGAGAGGCAGAGGTTGCAGTGGGCCGAGATCATGCCACTGCACTCCAGCCTGGGTGACAGAGTGAGACTCCATCACAAAAAAAAAAAAAAAAAAAAAAAAAAA
>PVKP010032827.1:0-25560 GCA_004027715.1 Plecturocebus donacophilus | reverse complement strand
AGTATTTTCCAGCTTGGATTCATTCTCTTCGTCACATTCGGGTACACCTATCAAACGTAGATTAGGTCTTTTCACATAGTCCCATATTTCTTGGAGACTTTGTTCATTTCCCTTTACTCTTTTTTCTCTAATCTTGCATTCTTGCTTTATTTCATTGATTTGATCTTCGACCTCTGATATCCTTTCTTCTGCTTGGTCAGTTCAGCTGTTGAAACTTGTGCATGCTTCGCGAAGTTCTCGTGTTGTGTTTTTCAGCTCCATCAATTCACTTATAGTCCTCTCTAAGTTGTCCATTCTCATTAGCATTTCTTCAAATCTTTTTTCAAGGTTCTTAGTTTCTTTCCATTGGGTTAGAACATGTTCTTTTAGCTCACAGAAGTTTCTTATTACCCACCTTCTGAAGCCTGATTCAGTAATTTCATCACACTCCGTCTCCGTCCAGCCTTGTTCCCTTGCTGGGGAGGAGTTGTGATCCCTTGCTGGAGGAGAGGTGTTCTGGTTTCAGGTGTTTTCATCCTTTTTGTGCTGGTTTCTTCCCATCTTTGTGTATTTATCCTCCTGTCTTCTCTGTAGTTGCTGACTTTCAGATTGGGCCTCTGAGTGGACGTCTAGTTTGTTGATGATGAGGTTATTTCTGTTTCTTAGTTTTCCTTCTAACAGTCTGGCCTCTCTGCTGTAGGACTGCTGAGGTCCACTCCAGGCCCTGCTTCCTGGGGATCACCTGCAGCAGCCTCTGCACTTTCACTGGGAGCTGCAATCCTGAGCTGCTCCTAATCTGCCATCTTGGATCTCTCTCCTTTATCTGATATTTTATGCCATTGAAGGTTTCAGGGCAAGGGAGTATTATGATCAAAGTAGAAAAATCAGTCTGGGTGCAGCCCATATAACCATGTTGGCATAATAAATTGTAATGATTTAAGGTAGTAACTGGAAATTGAGAAAGAAATACATGAATTAGACAATGTTAAAAATAGCTTATGTTGACTTGAGACAGTGGTATGCATCTTTTCTGTGAGTGTATTTGTCTTCTGTTTAGAAAAAGACAATGCAAATGAAAAACAATCTCTTCATTCACTCTCAAAAAGGGGGTGGGAAACACAAAGGATTGGTTATTCATAATCTGCTGGTTACCGTCTCTTGGTAGTGGACAGAGATGAAACACTTTTTTGCTGGTGCACAATTTTATTCTTAGCTACGAATATCTATGATTAAAGGAGCCACCCTAGTGATGACTGAATTGAGAAATCAGCCCATTAGAGGATCTGGTGGCAAAGGAATGGAAATCATTATCTAGCACAAATAATGCAACGTTGGTCACTTACTCATGTGTGAGTTACTGTGCAAACAATTCTGATAAAAGAGAGAGAAAAGCTATGGAATTAATATTGTCTGTATTGTAAAGAGGAATGAGAGTGAACAAACCCCCAAGCTTTGAATTGTGGCAAATCACTACACCAACTAATGCTGGTATGGTGTTTGTATGTTGTTTTTTCATTTACTCTGAGAATGTGACTGCAGCCCCACAGTTCTTTGGAGAAATGATGTGTGTGAGAGTGAGTGGGTGTGTGGGAAAACTAATAACAGTTCTAGGTTATTTTCCTTCCTTCCTTCCTACCTTCCCTCCTACCTTCTTTTCCTTTTTTCCTTTACAAAGTCTTTACAATATAGGTTTACACCTTTGAGGCCTATGCTAATTTTTGAGACACTTTTATACTCTTCTATTTAGGCATTAATCTGGAAGTTGGTCTTTTCAAAGTGTGAATCATGAATAGTGAATATGAAACATTTTAAGAATGTAGTAGGAAAGATATTAGCACTTTGGGGAGGTTGCTTAGTGGAGTGAGAGAGCTAATGAATACTCTGAGTTATCTAGCTCTTTTCATCTATGCTAATTAGCCTTAACAAGGCAAGTTAAAAAAACATTCTTTCCTAGGCTTGTACGGTGTAACTTCCCACTTAGCATTTCTTGTCTCCTTACAAGCCTTATAACCTGAGGCAATCCCAGATAGTCCCTATGGGAAAGATGTATTTGAGAGTTACGCTCACAGCACTTGCCTTTATTAATTTTATGAAAAAAAATTCATTTTACCATTCATTTTCATATTTGAGTACTCAAGAATTTGAGGTTTCTATGTAACCATTGTTGGGATTTTTTAAAAGAAATATTATAATGCAATCAGTCACGACACAAGCACATCTTGATGAATTGTTCTAAAATTTCATGTCTTTTGAAAAAAATGTATTATACTATTTCTCTTAGGGGTCTTATCATAGTTTGTTGAAACATTCCAAGGAATTATAGTTACTAAGCTATCTTGTATTTGACAGATGTCAGTAGATAACAGGAGATTAATCTCTCTTGTTATTTGATTAAACAGATCGGTGCCACCATCTTTTCTTCTTACCTGTAGAATACACACACACACACACACCCTTCTATTTTTTAGAATTCTTAGCCACACCCTCTCTCCTCCCCACCACCATTTTTCCACCTTGGTGAACATTTTTGTAGCCATTGCTCTTTAAGGTGACAGTGAGAGAGACTTCTTATCGATCATCTGATCTCCCACACAATTTATTGAAGGTTGACACACTCCCTGACATGTTTTCTTTGTGGAGGCTGAAAGGTCCATTCATTACAGGACTGGCTTTATTAAAGAAGCAACCCCAAAATTCTAGTGGATTAAGCCATTTAGCTACAGAGTAAAATCCTTCACAATCTTATGACAATCTACGTCCCCCATCCTTCCCTATGAAGTTAAAAGACTATATATAGATTTTCCTTTCATTTTTTTTATAAATGTTCCTTGGACTCTTCTATCACATCACCCTGTATTCTCTGAGAAGACTTCTTAGCCATAGCTCCTTGTGCTTATCTCTTTATATATTGGCAGTTTAAAAAATGGAAATCATTTTGCATCTGTTTAGCTGATCTCAACATTTTCTCTGTTTACATTCGTCTAGGGCACCTTTGAGCCATTTCCTTTTAATTTCTTTTCCATTTAGTCTGAATGTTTGGCCCCATTTGTGATTAGCGAGAACTGAGGCAGAAGCTGAATCCACCCTTCGGTCACTCTGTACACCTTTCCTTGAAAATTCCGTCCTTGAGGAAACATACATTCACACATGGCTCATTTCCCCCAAAGTAAAGGTTTTGATCAAATATGCAGGTAGGATGTTTTCTGTGACTTGGTTACACTGGGAAGTTTTGCCTACTGACCTATCTCTCTCACCCACTGTTGAACACCTCTTCTCTGTCTTTGCTCATCTCCCCGCCCCTCCCACCACAGTGTCTTTTGCAGCAGACACTAACAAGTATTGACTGAATGAATGAATGTGCAGATGAATGAAGATAGCATGAAAAACTAATAGTGGTGTAGTGATTCTATCTTGGTTTTTCACTGTTACAATATTCTATCTCAATTTCCTCTCTCAGGAGAATGCCTCCTTGAGGTTCCTGGAGAATCACAGAATAGTAGATGCTGATACAAATTAATACCAAATCAGTAGTGGGATAAGGAAAGGAACCTAGAAGTATCTACAACTATAGTAAACTGTTATAAATTCACCCCTCCAGGCTCTATGAATTACTTTGCCAGAAAAAAAGAGAATTTTCATTAATGAAAATTCAAATATAGTACTTCTCCTTTGCTGATTTTATTAGTTTGGCAATGGATTAAAATGAGAGTCTGGAGGTAAGAGGACTTGCTGAAAGGGGGTCAACTATAGTCAACCAGCTATGATTAACAGAATCACAGGCATTGAAACATCTCCATTGTGAGTTAAGATTTGCAGGGCTGCAAGCCTAGATAGTGACATAAATGTCATACAGAGATTCTGAAAAGCAATGAGTTCTATCTGTTTGGTGATTTAATTATATTGACCCTTAGTTATTTTGAATTCACTTGTTTACAGCTGCCTCTAAATCAGCTTTCTGTTACATTTTCAGTATAAGAACTTGAAATTATCATAATTATGAGTTTAGACATGTAAGTTGTTTTAACACTTTCAGTCATGCTCCTCTTTTGTGAGAAGTAGAAGAAATGATTTGTTTCAGAAATACTTAGGAAAATAAAGCACAGCTATGAATGCATGGCAAAAATGGGAGTCCTCTCTCTGGTGGTCTAGTTGGCCTCCTGCCAGTAGGTGAGTCTTCTTAATTCAATGTCCAGTAATAACCAAAGTTTGAAAAATACATCTGGACTTAACAGACAAATTGAAAATGCTTCCATCTTCCTACACCTTGTCTCAGAAAAAAAAAAAAAAGTCATCTTTTCAATCTCTGTGCTTTCTTTGCATTTTTGGGGCACAATTTGAATTGCATGCTAGTCACATTTTGGGGTAACTTTTAAAT
Source organism: Plecturocebus donacophilus (assembly GCA_004027715.1). Lineage (NCBI taxonomy): Eukaryota > Metazoa > Chordata > Mammalia > Primates > Pitheciidae > Plecturocebus > Plecturocebus donacophilus. The sequence goes on along the minus strand of PVKP010032827.1, from coordinate 21,206 downwards.
TGCTTATCTTCTTTGTTCTCCTGGACTCTGAGACCCTGTATCTCATTTATCTGTTTTCTACTATCAATGTCTAACATTTGGTAGCTGAAATTGGAACCACTGGGAAGTATCACTTTAATAGTGAATATGAGAGGGAAAATGCTACATGAAGAAAATGTGCTGGACATCATTTTAGTCCATTCTCGCAGTGCTATAAAGAAATACCTGAACTTGGGTAACTTATAAAGAACATAGGTTTAATTGGCTCATGGTTCTGTGGGTTGTACAGCAAGCATGGCTGGGGAGGCCTAAGGAAACTTTCAATCACAGCAGAAGGCGATTCAGGCATGTCTTACATGGCTGGGGCAGGAGGAAGAGAATGAAGGGGAAGATGCCGCACACTTTTAAACAACCAGATGTCATGAGAACTCACTCACTGTCATGAAAACAGCAAGGGGGAAGTAGGTCTCCATGATCCAGTCACCTCTCACCAGGCCCCTCCTCTAACATTGGGGATTACAATTGGAGATGAGATTTGAGTAGGGACACAAATCCAAACGTTATTAACATTTTTTTTTTTTTAGTTTGGACCTGGTGTTACAACTAGATAACCTTGCTGAAGTCATTTAACTCTCTGAGGTGAGCGTTTCCTATTCATAGGAAGAGTAGAGTAGTCACCAAAAAGAAGCAAAGGAAAGATTATGTGTGGACTGCTTTCAGATCTGTAAAGAAAGGTTTAGTTAATGTTATTATGTTAGTGTTTCCACCAATGGGAAAGCTCTTTGGATCTCTCTCCATCCACTCCCTGAACATGTTCAGTGAAAACTACTGGTTCATCTAAAGATTCAAGCTGTGAGTCTCATATACAGATTTCTTTCACTTCATGTCAACCTTGATTTTTTTTTCCTTCATATGTTAAAAGCACTAAAGGGCCAGACTTAAAGGTGTAGGATTGCATCTTGGAAACTACAGTCTCACTACAGTCACAACACATTATAGTACAATGTACAGAAAATATCAAGAATATAGTTCAGAAACTTTTCCTAAGCTACTTTAATTCTATCAGTTGTGCATGAGGAGACACGTTAAAATGTCCACACTGAGACTTCACCTGTGTCATTTGTAAAATGGAATGACAAGACCCACCTATAGGGTTGTTATACAGATTAATGAGATAATACATCTTAAACACCTCGTACAATGCCTGGTCATCATAAGACTTGCAATGAATAGTAGCAATTTTGACCATTATTATTATTTATTTATTTTTTTTGAAACAGAGTCTCATTCTGTCGCTAGGCACCAGGCTGGATTACAGTGGCACGATCTCGGCTCACTGCAACCTCCGCCTCCTGGGTTGAAGCAATTCTGCTGCCTCAGCCTCCCAGGTAGCTGAAACTACAGGCACATGCCACCACGCCCAGCTAATTTGTTTTGTATTTTTAGTAGAGACGGGGTTTCACCATGTTGGCCAGAATGGTCTCGATCTCTTGACCTCGTGATCTGCCCACCTCGGCCTCCCAAAGTGCTGGGATTACAGGCTTGAGCCACCGTGCCTGGCCAATTTTGACCATTATTAAAAGAAAAGAGAGGTTAGTATGGGCTGGAAGGCTCCTAGGGAGCTAGAGTGTATGTTAGATTTGAGCGCAGGTGTTGAATTGGCATAGAAGTAAATCATGAAGAAAGGCTCTGAGGTGACTGAGCTAATGCACACATCAATATCAACCCAGTTGCTCAAACTGAAACCTGAGTATCAACTATAGCATGTCCCATACTCTCATGCTCATCCTAAAATATCCAATTCACTATCAAGTTCTATCAATTCTAACTTCTTTCAGACCTACCTAATCCTCTGAAATTCCACTACACTTTTCCATTCCCAGTAACTCTCTCCAGCCACAATCTCTCCCGCTACTCAGTCCCCAGAGTGTCATCCACTCTCTTGCTATCAGGTCTTTGAACATGCTGCTTGCTTAACATAGAGCACTTAGCCCCTGGCTGCCTTTCCTTCCCCAGCTGAGCACATAACAAGCACACATACATTAACTCCTCGACTCCTTTCCTCCAGTTGGTCTTTACCATAACATTGCATGTCCTGTTTATTTCTCTCTGTTCTTCCCTAGAGTGAAAAACCAAAGGCAAAGGCACTCTGCTAACCATCAAATAAGAGCCCACTTTCCACGAATTCCCAGCACACACCTGAGAGTCTTCCTGCATTCAAACTCTGCCTTTCTTTCCCATACTATGGATAAATTGGCCCCATTCTAAGACCAACCTTTCTTCACATACTGGATTCCATCCCTCTTAGCAAAGTGAGGACATTACTGCAGATATTTTTCTCCTTTTCTTCTACATTTTCATCTCCCTTCTATAACATCATTTGTGCAAATATGTAAAAATACATTCCATCTTCAAAAAGAAAAACAAAAATCTCCCTGCACTTCATGTCCTCTTCTACATATTGCCATATTTCTCCACTTCTGTTTACAACAAAACTCCTGGAAAGAGTTGTCTATGCTGGCTTTCTGTACGTCTTTTAGTCTTTTACCTCCATTCCTTTTCTAACCACTCTAAACATGCTTGTGTCCCCACCATTGTAACAAATATAATTCGTCTCAAATAACCACTGATCTCTGTATCACCAGATTTAAGGGTGAGATCTCAGACTTTACCTTTCTGGATTGATTGACACATTGGACTCATTTGGTTACTCCTGCCTTCTTGAAACTGTCTTCACTGGGGTTTTTGGACTCCTTGATCTTGGCTCTCTCTCATCTTTTTTTTTTTACTTGTTTCTAAAGTACAAATTCAGTTTATTCAACTGTTTATGACACAGTACACAGGAGGCAAAGTGTTTCACATCACAGACTTCACCTCCAACTCCTTGGAATGTTCATTTCTATGGCTTACGGGAGAGACTAGACAGGAAAGCCAGGCAATGCTTAGGCAACTAGAATGAGGGTGGGGGCAATGCTAACGTCATCCTCACGGGGATGGCCATAGGGACTGTTGGTTGCAAGCTGGTTTTCTGGACCTGTTAGCTGGAAGCACAGGGAGCACCCTTCCCAGATGCTCACACTGCGTCGGGCTTCAGTCATCTCCACCACACGGGTACAGCAGCACTTTCTGGTAGTCACCCTTAGTGTCTTGCTGGATGTAATAGTACAGGGACTTGCCGTAATTTCTCTTGAATTCGGACCTAATTTTCAACATGTCCACTTCACTGCGGGAGACCATGATTCTGATCAGGACCTTATCTCGAGTCCCCTTGCCTTTCATGGAGTCATACAGCCGATCAGCAAATACAGGGGCTTGTTCTGAATGCACTGGACCAGGTTCAGGAAGGCATTTTCCAGGTCTCCTTTAACCTCTTTCCTGATGCCCTCCTACATGTCATAAGGGCTGTAGCTTTTGTACCTATCAAATACTTTCTGGAGGTGGCACACGCTCCGCTCAGTCATGATGCTGATCCACTTGGGAACATTAGTTCCTTTCCTCTTCACTCCAGCGTCATAGAGATCCCGGGAATCTTGGTCAGTCAGTTCAGAATCAATGTCAGAGCCATCCTCTGCTCTTCTGCCCTTTGCCAGGGCAACCATCAGCTTGCGGAAATCACCAGATCAGTCTTGTACATTTCCTTATAGACTCTGTTAATTTCCTGCAGTTCCTGGTTGGTTCTGGAGCAGATGATCTCAATGAGAGAGTCCTCATCAGTTCCCAGCCCCTTCATGGAAGCTTTTAGCTCAGAAGCGTCATACTGAGCAGGTGTCTTCAATAGGCCTAAAATCACCATCTCCAGGTGGCCAGATAAGACTGACTTCAATGCTGTTGCAAGTTCCTTTTCGGTCCTTCTCTGGTAGGCAAAGGCAATATCCTGTCTCTGTGCATTGCTTCAGTTGGTCAAAATGTTGACAATCATGACCTCATCCACACCTTTGGTCTTGATAGCTGTTTCAATGTTCAAAGCATCCCACTCAGCATCAAAGTTGGTGTAGGCTTTGACTGACCCATATGCACTTGGGTGTGTAGAGTGATCACCCTCCAAGCTGAGCTTGCACAGGATTTCGTGAACAGTAGACATTTTTAAGGAAGCTGGACCGGGCGCCAAGAGCAGACAGTGTCCCCAGATGCCGAGCTTTTGGCTTTTCTTTACTAGTTTCTGTTTATCCCCCAACCTCTTAAGGTACACTGTGTTTCCTCTTTATCTAACAAACCAGTCTCATGGAATTAGACTACGAGTCAAAAGACCTATATGTTGATAAGCCCCAGATAACTCAATCCCAGACCTTACTACTGAACTCCAGAGTTACTATCTGTTTCACATCAGAGTTCCTATTAAACATTTCATAGCGAACTTATCTAAGGTAAAATGTCCAATTCCCACCTCCTTCCCAAAACTATTCTAGACATCTCCAGTTCAATGCAACTCCATCCTGCCAATTGGTTAGGCCAAAAATCTTGGAGTTGTCTATCACCAGTCTTCATCACATGAAAAACCTTGGCATCTTTTCTTTATCACATCAAATTTATCAACGAATATATCTAGGAGCCAATCCTCCAAACCACTGTCGTCTCCCATATGGATAACGGAATTAATCTATCTGGTCTGTTTCCACTCTTACTCCCTGTAATCTTTTATCAAGATGGCTTTCAGTATATTTTTTTTTAATGTAAGGCATGTCATGCCACTCCTCTGTTAAAACTCTTTCCAGTGACTCAAGATCTCTAAGAAATAAAAGTCAAACGAGTTTTAGCGACCCAGCTACCTCTCTGATTTCATCTCCTACGAGTCTCCCCCTTGTTAGTTACCCTGTAGGCCTATCTTTTGGTTTCTAGTCATGTTCAAGGATGCCTTCAACACAGGGTCTTTGCACTTGCTATACTCTCTGCCTGAAATTTTCTTACTCCCCACATCTTCATGACTCACTCTCATTCTCCTCAATTATCTGCTCATTTGTCACCTTTTCAGTGAAACCTTACTTTATCGCCTAATTAAAATAGAATCCTCATTTCCACCCTTGCCATGTCCAGTTATTTACCCTGCTTTATTGTTTTTCTCCATAACGCTTACTGCTTTCTCATATACAATGTTAATTTCTTTGTTGGGTATTATTATCCACACAAAGGCAGCTTTGTGATAACAAGGATTCTATAGGTCCCCCTCTCATCATTTGTCTTTATCCTCAGTACCTAGAATAACATCTGGCACATGGAGTGTGCTTAAGAAAATATTTGTTAATTGAATAAATGAATGAATATGTCTTTATCCCCAATACCTTTATCCCCAATACCTAGAATTTGTCTTTATCCTCAATACCTAGAATAACATCTGGCACATGGAATGTGCTTTAGAAAATATTTGTTAATTGAATAAATGAGTGAATATGCCCCTTAATTGATTATGGGAGACTAGGATATCAGTCATTCCTTCTAGCTCTGCAGCTAAACATACTAGTGTAGAGTAAGACTCTTATGGTTGCAGACTTAGCATGTTACATTTTATATCTTTAGACTACTTAGCAGATTCCATGACTGAGTCACTTTTAGAGATTTTCTTTCTTTTCCTGTTCAGACTTCTGCCTTTAAATATCATAAACTTAAATGAACACATAGACATCAGCAGCTTTAAGCCATTCTGTACTGATGCCCTCTCAATAGTGGTCTAAGCAATTGTTTTATTTTTAGCATGGCTAGCTCAGTAATTTCTATTTATGTTCCAAATGCCATTGAAAAGCCACTGAATGTTACACAAAGTATGCCAATATGAAAAATATCATCAACTGCCATTTTATTTCAAGCTGGGCTTCTGCACAGCAAACTGTTCCAAAGTTGGTGAAAACCAAAAATCCAAGTCATCTTAAACAGAAAGAAGATGTAAAACAGTAACTTTTTAAAACAGAAAATGATGTACTGTATATTATTTTATTATTTTCTTAGAATTTTTTGGCCTGTCATTTGTATTGAGTTTTTTCTGTTATAATAAAACTTGTTTTATTATTTCCACAAAAAGTTTAGTAAGATATGAAAATCTCATTGTAGACTGCCATGGTTGGCTTATTTCTTCACTTACTCTCATGATGTCAAAGTTCAGGCTTTGTAATCAGGCTTGTTCAGTTGTTAAGCTGTTTGAATTTTGATCTCAGTAACATCAGACAAATCACTCAACGTCTCTAAGACAGTTTTCTCATGTTTGAAATGGGGATAATAAGGTTGTTATGATGATAGCTATAATTCTATATAACACTCACTGTATATTTACTAGTATTTCTGTTGTTATTAATGGGTTCTATTACACTGTAGGAAGAGATGTTTACCAGTGGTTCATAATTTGGAGCTGGATATATATATCTCCAAGATATAAACTTTTTACTCACTTTCTAAACAAATCCCATTAATCTGTGTATATGGATTTACCCCCTTAAAGTTCACCATTTGCTCCTTTCTCTGAGTCATGCTCTGATGTATTTCTTTGAACTTAAAAATTAAGCTTTTCATTGATATTGCATTTACTAGAAAGTTTGTTTTTCTTGCATAATATAATATTTAAGCAAAGACACTTATATTGCAAAGACACTCGATCCATCACAATATACAACTTATAGGATGATTCTAATGATAAAGGAATTAGACTACACATCAAGTGAGTTCATGTAAAGTACTGAAGAATTTATTAAACAACAGAAAGTGTTTCACATATTCAAAAAAAGGATTTAAAAGGCAGATTTCTAAGCACAAAAAGTAGACAACAATCTTTAGACATAAATCTAAAATTAAGATAATTTAGATAGTTGTAATAACTTTGTCTATAAAGATACAGATTGTAATTTTATACTCCAGGTAACATAAATCAATTCAAAATATATTTTAATTGATATTGTAAAAATTATAATCAGATAAAACCAGTTGGAAATCAAGTCCAACCTAAGCAAATTTAAATTCTTCAGGTCTTTATTACTTTCGTTTGTAACTCCATGTTTTCCTTTACCATTTTCTCCCAGATTCAGCTTATAAATAATTAATTCTTTATACTCAGAGGTAGTATTTAAAACAACAACAAAAACACATTAATAACTAGCAGATATCAAAGACTTTAATAACTCAAGCCAGCAGAAGAATAAGAATCTGAAATAGCTTAGTTACAATACCAAACTGATATAATCATTATTTTGGTGTAGATTGATATTTCATTAAAAGTAGATATTAGAGATAAAGTTATGTATACAACACAGAGAAATGTAGTCTTTCACAAATCTAGTAAAGTAGACATTTCCCCATCTTTAGGTTAAGAAAACGCTACTAATCTGAGACAAGAATATGATAAGGTATAGAACTTTGCAGAATAACACTCCAATCATGTTTGCCTCATGAATATATATTAGTGACTTCAGAATCTAGGGCATACACTGTCTTTTAAATGCATTGAAAAAAAATGTCATTAATGAAAAGAGGGAGTAATGGGGAGGTAAGACCTTGTTCTGTCAAGTTTAGTACCTGTTCTAAAAACAGTGATTCAGAGTTTTAAGCTAAAACCGTCTCTTCTAGTTAAAATACCCTTCTGACCAAATGGTGATGCAGAGAACTTTTTTAAAGTCAAATGGAAATCAGCTTTGGTAAAATATTCTTGGTGTTTTTAAGTGACTCTCCAACAAATATTTGTTGAGCACCTCATTGTGTCAATACCATGCTTTTGCAAGTGGCTAAGTTAGCTATCATCAATAGTATTGTCTAGATTTTTGAATAATAATAATATTACTGAAAATACTACTACTAATATTCTTAAAGATTCCGAAAAAGCTTTGCTCATTTTCTTTTCTGAATAATGTTATTTCAATGGGACAAAGGATTTGTTCTCTGAGCTTTTTATCAAACACAGAATAATCATCATTGTTCCTTCCTTTAGTTTATATACTAATGATTCTATGCATTTGCTCCACCAATTTTTAGCTCTTTGCTGGGCTAATCTAAGCATCAGAATTCGTGGTGTTTAATAAATGAGCATCTTAGAAAGAATTCCACTGGAAACATGGTATTCAAATCAGCCCTCCAGGGCATTTTGTTCCAATGAATTCCCACAGGTACATGGCTCAAGATGGAAACTTCTCTTGGGAAGGTTATTTATGTGCTCAGCCTGTATATATAGAATACCTGAAAACACTCAGAGGTACCCATCAACCCCAAGAAGGAACCTTTCCCCATGTATACAGTTGAGCAAGTGAAAGCCAATCTGTATGTAAGAAAAGTTGTCAAGGGGTAATATTGAGGCTTAATAGTGCTCTCTAAGTCACTTGAAAAACAATCTGAAAAATGACATGTAATGTATACATTTGGCCTTCAGTAGTGTTGTATTAGCGTGTAGGCATTATCTTGGTCTAACCATTTGGTATAAATGCTTAAGCATTTGAAAGCCCTGAAGTCGGAAACACTTAGAAGCTCTGGTAAAATTGTCCATAATACAAACTAATCTAAAGCATCATAAATACTTAAAGATTGCTTAGCATATTCTTTACTATCATTGTTTTGCAAGCAGCTTACTTTCTCCAGGATAATAAAGAAGCAAAGATCAATAATATCCTATTTCTTAGTAAAGGAATCAAATGCATATCTATTTTTTCCTCTCTATGAAGGATATTGATTTCTTCTTCTTCTTTTTGTACAATATCAGACCTTGCTAGATGGTATGAATTACTCAGAAGCTTACAGACATCAAGTCTGACTTTGTATAATAACCTATTAAGTGGGAATTATTATTATTCACAATTTCGAATTGAAGGCATTGGGAATTAGGGAGTAACTTGCCCAAGTCCCCAAGAGGGTAGCACTGGGATTCTAACCCAGCTAGGCTGTTTCCAGGGTCCATTCTAAGAAAACAAGTAACATGATTATAAGGTACTATGTGCTAAGTGTTCATGGAGAAGTTTTAAAGTGCCATCGGATTTCAGGAAAACTAAATCTCTATGAATTTGCTATTTGGAGAGATTAAGTGGAATAAGTAGAACTGAGTTTGAGCTGCCTAAAAGCCATAATAACAACTGGAAACATTTCTATAGCACTTGACATGTGCTAAGGACTTTTGGTTAATAATTAGGTTATTTATGCCTCACTACGACCCTATGAATTAGGTACTATTGTCATCCCTTCCTTTTATCAATGACCAAACTAAAACACAAGCCTTAAATAACTTGCTCCAGACATCAAGGCAGGGGGTCATGAAAAATATGGCAAGGTTTGGCTGAGCAGTGGCAATAGCGGGGAAGAGAGTGCTAAGTGATGCGGTGGAAAATGTATAGAACTGGAAGAGAGAGCTTGGAATCAGATGCTAGCTTGTTTGAATCTTCATGGAAGATTGTATTGGCTTGTGAATCAAGGCAAAATATTATAAACTAATGAAGTTATTTAAAACTCCTCTCTGAGAATTCTTAAGGGGATTACATGAGATAGGCCTTTGAAAGTGCAAAATGTAAAGCAACACAGTTATTTTTGCTGTCGTTGTTTGTAGAGAAGGGTTAGTTTGGTTTGGTTTTTAAAATAGAAGGAACAGGGACCTGAACCAGCAGCCATGCCTTCCCTAGCAGGTGCTGACTGAATATTTGAGGAATGAATGGAGATTTTTTCTCACAGTTCTGAACTTTGCCATGTGAATTATGTACTGATAATGATTTTATTTTTATATACATCATCTCACCCGTTAATTCACAGGCTTCTTGACGAGTACATATCAGTCATAGTCATGTACCCCAGTTGATGATCCCTAAATATGCATTAAATGAACTTAATGCATGAGATATAAATTCATTGAGCTTAACAGTTTCACTTTTTAATTACTTTTTCTTCCTGACAATGTTATCTTCTTTTCTGAATTCCTGATGTGATTGATCATGATTATCCAGTAACCTGACTAATAGCTGAGAATTTGAGAATTAAAGCAAAGCTCTGTGACTTCGGAACTTACCATTTACTAATATTGAACATGTAGTAGCTCTTACCATGTGCCAGTCACCCTATTAAGAACTATATATGCCACTGAGTTTGCGTAATAACCCATTAAAGTGGGAATTATTATTATTCACAATTTTGAAATAAAGGAATTGGGAATTAGGGAGTAACTTGCTCAAGTCCCCAAGGGGGTAGCACTGGGATTCTAACCCAGCTAGGCTGTTTCCAAGGTCTATTCTAAGAAAACAAGTAACATAATTACAAGATACTATGTGCTAAGTGTTCATGGAGAAGTTTTAAAGTGCCATCGGATTTCAGGAAAACGAAATCTTTACGAATTTGCTATTTGGAGAGATTAAGTGGAATAAGTAGAACTGAGTTTGAGCTGCCTAAAAGCCATAATAACAACTGGAAACATTTCTATAGCACTTGACATGTGCTAAGGACTTTTGGTTAATAAGTAGGTCATTTATGCCTCACTACAACCCTATGAATTAGGTACTATTATCATCCTTTCCTTTAACCAATGGCCAAACTGAAGCATAAGCCTTAAATAACTTGCTCCAGGTCACCCAGCCAGTGAGATAAGGGGCTTGGGGAACAGCAGAGAGGGAACAGGTTGTCCAGATGAAGGGAATGCTGTAGATGAAGGAGGCTTTTGAGAGTCTCAAACATATTCTGCTACCTGGGGATTTTCTCTGGGTAATGAGCAGGAAAACACTGGAGACAAGTTATCTCCCACTACAGACAGATTTTAGAGGGTTTTAAATATATTGGCTGAAGAATTTATATTTGATTCTATGAAGGCAATACTTTTCTGTTAAAATTATTTTTCAGCATTTATCGTTTCGCTTTAGATTATCTCTAATGGTTGTGGCACCGTGTCGGTTTAGACACTTTCTTCTGGGAAGGCTCCTGGCAACCCTTCCACCACTTTCTCCAGTTCTGGAATAGTCGTTTTCCTGTGTTCCCTGAGGACCCAGAAATCCTCGTTCTCATGGCTCTTACTACATTTTTGTGCATTCCTTTTGTATTAGTCAGGCTTCTCCATGGAAACAGAACTAATGGGGTGTGTGTATGTGTGTATAATATAATAAAAAGAGGTTAATTGGCTGGGCATGGTGGCTCACACTTGTAATTCCAGCACTTTGGAAGTCTGAGGCAGGCGAATCATCTGAGGCCAGGAGTTCAACACCAGCCTGGCCAATATGGTGAAACCTCATCTATACTAAAAATACAAAAATTAGCCAGGTGTGGTGGCAGGTGCCTATAATCCCAGCTACTTGGGAGGTTGAGGCAGGAGAATGGCTTGAACCCGGGAGGTGGTGATTACAATGAGCCGAGATCACACCTCTGCACTCCAGCCTAGGCAACAGAGTGAGACGCCATCTCAAGAAAATAAAAATAAATAAATAAATAGATTTATTATGAGAAATTGGCTTATACAATTATGGAGGCTGACAAGTCCCAAGATCTTCAGTTGGCAAGCTGAAGACCCAGGAGACCCAACGTGTAGCTCCAGTCTGAGTCCAAAGGCCTGAGAACCAGGAGAGTTGATGGTGTAGTTCCAGTCCAAATTCCAGCAGGCTCAAGATCCAGGATGGGATGATGTTTCAGTTAGAGTCCAAAGGCAAGGAAAAAAATCCATGTCCTAGGTTAGAGACAGCCTGGCAGGATGAGTTCTTCTTTACTCAAGGAATGGTCAGCCTTTATGTTGTATTCAGACATTTTACTGATTGAATGGAGCCCACCACGTTAGGGAGAGAAATATGCCTTACTCAATTTATCAATTCAAATGCTAATCTAATGAAAACACCCTCACAAACTCACTCAGATTAATGTTTGAGCAAATGTCACTGCACCCCGTATCCCATTCAAGGTGATGTACAAAATTAACCATTGCGTCTTCATCATTCCACCTGAAACCAATGGGCTCTAATAGAAGAGAAGGAGGGCTTCTCTCTTCTTTTCCTGAGAATCCCACAGCACTTAGTTTAGAGCTGGAATGCAGAACGTGCCAAACTTAATTGTGTTAGCCTCCTGAATGTGTTCTGGACTAAACATGCTATAAATCAATTTTAGCTAGTTTTGTTTTATTCTTTGTTATCTTGAATGTATATATTTGATAATTCCTATGTACATCACAGGTAGGGATCAGACCTTTTTGCTTTACAACTTCTGTTCTGAATCTGACTCCCTACTAAGGAGACTTTATTAAGTACTTGTTGATTACTTTCTTTTTTGTGTGAGGAGGAAAATCATATATCCAGACATTATTTACTAGACTTTAGCATAGCAGTCAATCATTATCTCATCATAGCAACAGCGTCTCCTTTTCTCAGGTCTACCACTCTCCCCCAAATCACTGTCAGCTCTGATGGTACCTGCTACTCACCACTTCTCACATATCCCACATACTTGCCTCCCCTCCTGCCTTTGCTTATGCCAGACCTTCTGACTGGAAGCTTTCCTTCCTGCATTCTTCGTATGGAGAATGCCCACTCAAAGTTCAAGGCTCGTATCACTGAACTCTTGCAGTCAGCCTTTCTCTATAGAAGAATCCACTGCGTCTTCAAGTGAGTTCCCATAACACTGCGTATCTACTCCACTAGAGTTTATTCAAGGAGTATTGCCTTCCTTGCCAGTTGATGAAATTATAGGGGTCAAAGACTAGGTCATATTCCATCTTTATATCTTAAGCACCTAGTACTCTATCTGACTCGTAGTAAGTAGTCATTAATTGTTGGATGAATAAACTAACGTATACAATAAAATTATTGACAATGATATTCATTGTCTAGTATTCCCTGGCCTCTTTTCAGGTCATTTTAATTTCCTTTTCTTTGTCTTACTGAAGAGCTTGGATAAACAGTCATTCTTAAAATTTTATCTTTAATGGTGAATTGAGGTCCTCCAAGAAACAGATACTATAACGCGATTAGCTATGAAAGGGATGTATTGGGGATAATTGCCATGAAAAAAAAAGAAGAGGAAGCTGGGTTGGGGGCTGGAAGATGTGTCAGATCACCATCCAGGTCTAATCCTTGTGAAAGAGAAAGGGAAGGAATGAAGACTGAATATGAAAATTTTTACAGTATGGTGCAGTTTTAAGAGTGTTTCAAACAGCCAATGGGGAATCTTCGAGCCAAAAGTCGCCCACCAAAGGGAGCTTTAGATCTCTCAGGAACTGGTTGCCTTGGTATCCCTGCGGAACTCAGTTTTTGGCTGGGAGCAACCCTTAGGAGTGTGGACTTCCAGTCAAACTCAGAGATGGATTTCAGAGCCCGGGAGCCAGGGCCTTTGGTCAGTTCCAATCCCTGCAGTTAGATCTCAGAGCCCACATTTTCATGGTGACCACAATGGCCTGAAACCCTTGAGGCAGTAGGGAATGTCCTCTATTCCCTCTACAGTCTTGGATCTAAACACATTTTAAATACAAAAAAAAAAAAAAAAAAAACACCTCACTTTAAATAATGAAACTATAGAAAGAGCATGGAAATCTTAAATCCATTTGAAATTATTTAGAATCCTAGGTAAGCTTCAATTGTTAGCTAATTCTGACATGATAGAGAAAAAATACTTAAGTGAACTTAAGTGAACAAAATTAAAACACTACAGGAAACTGAGCATAAATGTGTTTCAGAGAAAAAAAATCAAAGGTATGTTTTTTACTTGGAAGTTTCTAATGAGTAAATGTTCCACTAAGGTCATAGTTTTTTGGATCTTAAAGTTTAAATTCAAATGACTTCCTCAAAAGAATCACATTTGACAAATTGTTGATGCTGCATATCTTGTGAGAAAGAACATGTAAGTCTGTTGTATAGAATAGAGCTTATCTAATTTATAGGAGTTTTAAATGACAAGCCTTTTCTAAATTCCAAAAGGCTTTAAAAATTTGCATTCCTATAAATAAACCAGCCTTTCTTAGAAGCAACCTTAACTCTAATAAATAAATAAAACCCAATCGTTATTTCATATAACATTTTTCATGCCAGAAAGAAATGATTCAAGATAATATATGGCATAACTTCTAGAAGGCAGTGCTATTAAAAACACATGATTGGTTTCCCTGCTATATCCCACTGTAGTTTCTAGCCCCTGCATTCGTCCAAGCACTCACTACTTATCTCTGGATATTTTCCCATGGGTTTCATCTTGTTGAAAAAGGCCTTTGCATTTCCTCCTCATCCATAGTCATCCATTACTTCCTTGAAGATACCTTGAACTGGGAAGGAATACTCTTTTCCAAGAAGTATTTCCTGAAGAACTATTCTCTCAATTATCTCTTAGAGGCTACAAAAGTAATATGAAATACTGTCATTAGGCCTGTGCATTCCTTTAGCTCCTGTGTAAGTATACTTTGCACTCTGCTAGGTACTCTCTCAATGTCACCTTTTCCTTAAGGTCTTGTCTCACATATTAAATAGAAAAGACTTCAGGAAAATAGATGATTCTTTTGTTCCTTTAGTATTCACAAGCATGTAGTAGATTCAAAACAAAGGCTTTTATTTTGTGTTTATTACCTTGTAAAAAGTAGACTAAGTGATTATGATAAGAAAACCCAAGAACTCAGGGTCTTTCATTTATTCAGGTTCACTGCCAAGAGGTAATCTCTTTTAGTCTTGTCTGGTTTTGTTCTTATGGTGAGTTTATCTCCATAACCTCTCAAAAAGGAAGTTTTAAACAATATGTACTGATTCCCTACTCTGAAATCTGAGGATCTAATAATAGATGTAGCATTATTTTTACCAATTTCTCTCCTATTTTCATTGTTTGACAGTTGTTGTATTATTTGTCTTCTGTTGATTATTTTTCTAACTTAAAAAAAAATTTTTGATGTCTTGTTTCATCATCAGTGGGCACCTAAATTCTCAACATCAGAATTTTAATGACTCTAGACTTTCTTCTATTTTGCCTTCTCCCATTCCACTGATCGCCTTCTCAAATATTCTTATTTTTATGTCTCCAAGATTCTTAATAGTTACATTTTGTGCTCCAACTATAACCAGGGTTTCATGTTTGATCCATAGGTTGATTCTAAAAGTTAAAATTCAAGTAGACTGGGGTTACTGTGACTACAGTGATGTTGGTCATGGATAAAATGAGTACTAAGATTATATTTCCTTCTCTATAGAACTATTATCTGGACCCTTCAGTCACTCAAAGAGTATTTCCAGCAACAAAATTAAATAGATTATTTAAAATGACTTCAAATTGTTTAAAATAATGCCACATTATCTTTGGTTCATATCTGTTTCATATTAATCTCCATACTTTTTAATATAGTTTTTCTTTTCTTCCTTGTTTTCTTATTGACAATGGAATATATGTTTATCATGGTTTAAAGGTTTTCATAGTCTCAATTACAAAATCAGTTGTTTATTGTCACCATTTTTCCTATTTACTTCCCTCTTGAATTCACCTTGGAGTCAAATTCTTTAACAACTAGCATAACATCATCACTGACCAATCAAGGCAGAAGTCATTTTTAAATGCCCAACTGGGCATTCCTGTGTGTACACGCTAACAGCTCTGCTTAAATCAATAGCACATATATCACAGTAGGTTTCTACTTTTCTGTTCCTCTAGACCGGCCTAATTATTTCTTGACTCTCTTTACTTCTATTTTCTCCTTCATATTTCTAGAATACATCTTCAGCTTCCTCCAAAGAGAAATGTGGAAAATTAGCTTTACAAGAGTAAAAAATCTTTTACCTTCATTCTGGATTGCTGGTTTGGCTTGGAATAGAATTCTGGGTAAAAACAATATTTTCTTGGCATTTTTAAAGTATTACTCTGTTGGCTTTTATTTTTATTTTTTAATATTTTTAAAGATGAGGTCTCTCTCTGTTGCCCAGGCTGGAGTGCAGGGGTGTGAACATAACACACTGCAGCCTCAAACTCTTAGCCTCAAGCAGTTCTCCCACCATGGGTTGCAGTCCCACCTGTAGCTGGGACTACAGGTGCACAGCACCATGTTCGGTTTTCACTGGCTGTTGGCCTCCAGTGTTGCTGATGAAAAAGTCTAATGACTTCTGAATTTCGGTTCCTTTGTTGGGTGTGTGTGTGTGTGTATGTGTGTGTGTGTATTTTGCTTTAAACCTTCTTGGATCATTTTTTTGAATTTAATTTTTTGATTTATATCTCCTAAAGATGTATGATGTGTTGTGGTGCTGGCCTTTTTTTTTTTTTTCTCACTGTTTTCGTTATCCTATAGGGCCTCTCAATCTGAAGGTTAATTTACTTCTTTAGTTGTGGAAATTTTTCTTTTTTATTTCTGACAATTGCTTATTCTATATGTTCTTTGTTCTTTTCTTTGCAACTCTCATAGATGTTCTTTAGATGTCATGGGTTGAATCTCTGGATTACTCACCTATTCTCTCACACGTGTGTGTGTATGTTTGTGTGTCTATATTCCTTTGACTCTCTCTGGTATTATACAGTTTTAATACCATTCTGTTTCCAGAATTATTTCTATTTCCTTCAAGATCAGTTTTCTTTTTGTTTGTCTTGACTTTTCTCAGGCATGCTGTAACTCTTCCTCCAATATCTGGTGATTTTTGGTTATTCATTCTTACATAAGAGTCAAGATTTGGGAAGTTGGCATGTCTCTTTTTGACCACTATATAAGCACATTATCCTGTAACTCTCCTTATGAATGAGAAGCTAATTTAGAGCTCGTTACTGGGCAGGTGTTCCCACCTGGCAGGGAAACCTGCCAAAGATTAGACTGCGGGCTGCAAGCCACGGGACCACAAATGCCAAAATAAGAAGAGGAGCCAACACTCACAATAGAAGCTTAGGTTGTCCCTAGACAGTTTATTTAATTTATTTCACGAAGAGTCCTCTGACTTATTTTATTTTGGCTGAGAACAAAGGCCAGACTGCCAATCACTTCGAGTAATGGAAAGGGAAGGGCCATTGTTCTATATAATACTTTTATCTTTCTCTCCCTGTTTTAAGCCCCATTTCTCACCCTTACTCTCACTAACCCGCCAGCCCAGAGCCTGCTGCCTTGCAGGTTTCCAACCTTCTCACCTCAATAGTCCTCTTATAGCACATTCTGGTGATTGCATTTCTGTTGATCCAGCAACATTCCCATTTGTTTTCTCACATTAATGTGTTGACATCTTATATCTTTGTTATTATGTGTCTGTTCCTCTTTGTACCTTCACACAGTTATGTACATATAAAACACTGTTACTTCACAGTCCCCAGTAGAGCTAGGACATGAATGACTAGCCTCAGTCTGCCGCCTTCTCCCACAATTCCCTTAACTGATCGTGGAATTTATATTTAGCAGGGATGTTGTGATATTCACTCAGGGTGGCTGGCAAAATATTAAAGAAGTCATAGATTAGCCTCAAACCTTTTGGAAGGCCAAAAGGTTTTATTGGAACATGCCCAAGGTGGCAGGCGCATTAAGTTAGGGAGAAGATAGGAACGAGGCTTTCCCACTTTGAGTCTGTTTACCCCACATCCCTTTGTCTCTGTTTACTCATGTAAACTTTGTGCTGGATGGTCCTATCAGAGGGAGGTCAAACAGGAATTACCTGTTAATAGTGTTTACTCTGGGTCCAAAACCTAAAGCTTTCATCATTCGTATAGCCACTCTTTTAGCCATGTTAATTATCTACAAATGTGTTGACTTAGAACCTCTGTTGTAAAATCTTGACAGAATAAATGCATAGATGGACAGAGGGTCTTGGTTGATTGGTTGCATTTCACCCTCTGAAAGCAGCCAATGGCCATTCCTAGACCACTTCAATCACTGTAATGATGTGAGAGTGCATTCATTCATCCCTCGTTGAGTCGGGGTCTGCAGGCCAGACGTCCACAGGTGGTGGTCGATGTCTCAGGTGGTGACCCCGACGTGATGGAGGTCACAGGATGTTATTTCAGAAAAAGAATATGATTAGTCTTTTTCTAAACAGAAGAAAAATGAATTTTGGTGTTTTTTTTATATTTTATGAGACTTGATGGTTATGTTCAAGAGTTTTCAAGATAATCGAGGATTTTGAATCACTTCACAAATGTGTTAAGAGTTGTAGAATTTTCATGTGGTTGGCACAGAACTGTGAGGAAATTAACCAATCCTAAATTAAATGTCTACTTTGCCTTGCATTTTCCTCAATTAGATATTACGCTTAACTTGTGTAAGCCTAACTGCATATCAGTCTTTGTTAACTGTCCATGACAATATAAACTTTTACCAGAAAGTAGATCAATTACGTTACTAAGCACACTTTGCAGTTAACGTTTTTTGCTAGCAAGGCATTCCCAATGAAAGAAGTAGTATAATGATTCATATTTTATCAAAAAAAGATACTGATCGATCCAATCCTAGACAGGTAACAGTTTGCAGATCAGCACTAGTCCTTGGTTCACACTTTGAGAACACTTGCAGACATCAGGTAGAATAGTACCTGGCAGAGAAGGCATTGAATAAAGAGTTAGTTGAATCTGACACATGTTCTTTTTGGAATAAATGTAAGAACTCTTACGATTTACAGGTAGGATGCTTCATTGTGTATCTCTTAAAACAATGGAGGAAGCCTCAATAATTTCTCACAGTGGAAGTTTTGTTCTTTCAGTTTGACAGAATCCCATAAACCACTTTCGTTTGTTTAATAGAAAGCAATTATTTATGTTGCCAATGAGATAATGTCCAAAAATTGTTTTAAACCTCTGCTTGTTGCCAGCCCTTGCCTGTCTGTTCTTTCTCCCTAAGAACCCTCATCCTGAGACTTCACACTGGCTGATTCTAATTAACACCCTGGGACCCGCAAATCTTTGTGTGTCATTTGCTAGTGAGGTGGGTAGTGAATTACTGTATCAGTATTTGTCTGCTATCATGAGGCCCTTCAGAGTTTAAAAATGATCTCTCCATCTCTGCCTGCTGATGAAAGGCAAGCCATTTTTGTAACACTACTGAGAAGGTACAACCTCCTGAATGTTCACTGTAGCATCATCAGGCAATGGTCAGTCCCCTTCTGTTGGCCCTCAAAATTCGTTGATTCTCTTTCCAAGCATTTTTACCTGAGGAGAACACCTGCCCACATTATAGCTCACCATCTGGTGCCAATCCACCCTTTGTTCTAGCTAGCTCCAGATCCCAAAGATTATGTATAGCATTGTCCTTCAGTCTCATTCAGACCAAACTTCTGGAATGACCTAGTTTCTAAATGGTGCTTGTCTTAGTCTGTTCAGGTCGCTATAACAAAATACCCTTAAGTGGGTAGCTTATAAACCACAGAAACTTACTTCTTACAGTTGCGGAGGCTGGCAAATCCAAGATCAAGGTGCTGACAGATTCAGTGTTTGGTGAGGGCCCACATTCTGGTTCATAGATGGTACCTTCTTGCTGTGTCCTCACTTGACAGAGAGAGTGAGGAAGCTCTCTGACAACTGTTTTATAAGGGTACTAATCCCATTTGTGACGGCTCCACCCTCATGATCTGATCACCTCCTGAAGGCCCCACTTTCTAATACCATCATTTTGGGGGTTAGGTTTCAGCATATGAACTTTATAGGGACACAAACTTTCAGATCCTAGCAAGGCTATTACCACTTTTGCCTTTTACTCTGAGAATCGTACCCAATCTTTCTTACAGATAACCTTCCCTCTGATTTGTACCCCTCAGTTGATGCAACACTTAAAAGGCTATATACTACAGTCCAACTTGATTAGAATCTCTAACCTTTTTCAGCCAAGAGATCTCTCTCTTTTTTTGAGATCTACCAGCTCTTCTTTCTGAGGATGCCATGCTGCTGCAGGACATCACTTGGGGCAACTCCTAACAGAGCCTGCTCCAATCCTATTAAATTTCAACTTGTAAGCTCCACTCTTTCCAATCCTGAGATAAAGAGACCAAACCCATGTGGGTTATGTTAGTGCAAATAACCTTGTTAGATTGTCAGTTTATTCATTTTCAATTTTCCAAGTACATATAGAAACATTATTCTTCTGTATTTAATGATTACCTTGTAATGAGCAATTCAGATTAATTGCTGTATTGCCATTTCCAATAAGTTAGCCATGTCAGGCCTAGACCATTTCAATAACCAGATACTTGGTTATTCTTTCTCTATTCAATCCAATTTACACGCCATTGCCATGTTAGCTTTTTCAATTTGTCAAATGACTCCTCATACTTGTGCTGAAGAACCTATGGTGAATCCCTATGGCATAACAGGTGGGGTGCAAGAACTGCTGCCTGATCATTAAGCCAGATCATCAACTCAACCACTGACTCCTAAACTCTAAGCTGTCTTTCAGTTATTCAGTCGCATGCACTTAATTGTTTCCTCTACTTTTGGCATATTGTTATATCCATCTTTTACTTTCTACCGATTCCATTTTTATGCATCTTCTACAGCTCAGTTCAAATGCTGCCTCTTCAGAATAATCTTCATAACATCAGCCAAATGTTATCTTCCCCTCTGGAGCCTTCATTTTATTTTCTATCATTTTCACTCATTTGTTAGTATATTTATGTCCTTTTGTGAGTATTAGCTCCTTGAGGGTAGGTGTTGTCCCTTTATGCATCAGTGTACCCTCATAATGGCTAACATGATATCTTTCCTGTGGATGATACCCAATACCTAGTCAGTGAATAAATTATTGATTGTTACAGAAGAGCCAAGAAAGTAACTATGATTGTGGCCACTTAATCAACATGATTTGTGAGAGTTTGAGGAGAACCAAGATCAGGAGAATTTGGGCCACTCTTGATGAAGATAACCTAATTCTGATGATACTCAACAGCAGGCTTGAATAGCCCCACTCTCAATAAAATAATTTATCTTAAAGTATTGATTGGTTTGCAGATATCTGCAGAAACCTTTGTTGTACATATGCAATAATGGTATTTGGACTAAAGAAGATAAGAAATGACCGTTTTATTTGTAAATCTTCAGCAAATCTATTCTTAAGAAAATTGACCTAATAATTCACTTCATGGGAAATAATATAGCCATTAAAAATTATACTTCATAGGTTGCAGTAAAATGAACAATGTTTACATAATGCAAAGTAAAAAAAGTAAAACAAAAATTATGTATATACTATAATCTGACTGCGTTAAAAAATATGCGTAAGAAAAGATTGAGGGGAAAAATCGCCTCCAAAATGTTAATAGGTAAGTGTGCTGGCATACCTACGGGTGTTTATTCTCCATTATACTATTTTGCATATTCCACAAGTTTACTTTAGTAAATTTAGTAGATTGATATTCAAAAGAATTACAAAGAGGAGGAAAATGCCTAATAGAAAAAACTCTTTTTTTTTTTTT
>PVKP010032826.1:0-25565 GCA_004027715.1 Plecturocebus donacophilus | reverse complement strand
TGACCCCAGGCAAGGTTCCACCTTGTGAGGATAACAGTGGTCTGCCCCTTTCAGGATTGCTTTGAGGATTACATGAGATAATTCATGTAGAGAGCTTGGCATTTAGTAAGTGCTCAATTCAGATACTCTGATTTGGTGACAGACTGAATAAACAACTGGAAAAGAAGTAGCCATTTGGTTTTACTGATTCAAGTGCCTGCCAGTGTCTTCAGGAGGCCGGCCTTCATGGAAAGGTGAACATCTTTATATTGAAAGTATTGGATGGTTTTTAAAAAGGCAGATGCAAAATAGCATGCTTCAAAATATCCCAAGAAAATGCTTCCCTTGCAATGTCCCTTGCATCAAGACCTTCACTGAACCCTTATTAAACTCTGCCCAGCTTCCAAGTTGGGGGAGTCTGAAATTATACATTCTCAGGGCAAAGTGACTGGAACCAACTCATAGCACAAACTGCAGGCTCCACTCAATACCTAAGGGCAGTGGGCAGTGTCAGGTAGTCACCAGGGAAACACTGGAGCTCCGTTTCAAAGGCAGCTCCGACCTGGGCCCGATGCCAGCCTATCTTGCAAACCTCTTAGGCTCACCTACTAAGTCCTGTGGTTTCTCCTAGTTCTGGGAGCCCTTTGCACTGTGTGTCATTTCCTCCATCTACTATGTGTGACAACACTAAACCTGACTCATCATTTCCAGAGCTTTCCCCTACGCCTCCCAGGCCTTCTCCACCCAAAGGAGGCTGTCAGGCTGCTGGCCTGAGGACCCTGCTCCTGTGGTTCCTCAGACAGAACAGCAGACCCTAGGGCAGGGCCCCAGCAGTGCCTTCATAACTGCTCAGAACTCCAGGTTGGACGTCAGGGCATGTCTGTGGTTTCAGGGCTGGGACCAGGCTCCACGTCTCTTAAATTCAGAGCTTGGCACCAGGTCTGGCATAGAGTGGGCTGCAGGAAACAGTGTGTGAAAAACTGATTGAAATGAAGACACTGCTGAGACCCAAGATTGGTTGGATAGAGAGCTGAGTAATCAATCAGTGGTGTTACAGAAATGGACATGGTCACAGATTGAGTGGAAAGATTGGAGAATGTAGAAGGTCCTCGGTGGGAGAAGAGTGACCTGGGATCTACTAGGCGTATCTCTTTCACACGTGAGCCGCAGTTTCCTCATCGGTATGTGAGAGGGCTGTATAGCGATCTCTGAGATTGGAAAAATCATCCCACATCCGTGAATTTCGGATGTACATCAGAGCCTGTGTTTTAACTTGGATGTCTTTTGGTTGTAATAAAACTGCACAAATCTTTTTTTGTTCCCTCTATTTGTCCTGTGAAGTGATCTCAACCGGCTTTTGAAGGGTTATTTTGGAGACCTTCTTGGGAAGGAAAGCTGCATAAAAATATCAAGTACGATAGGATTTCTGCCCTTGGGAGAGTCTCTTTTACAAAATAGCTTTGTTTTAGAACATTTCCTCCAAATATATTCCTATCCCCGAGTTCCTTTCTTTGCCTAAAGCCTCTTCAGCTCGCATCTGTCTTCTTTCCTGTCACCAGCCCTCATTTTTCCTTCAGGTACTTAGCTCCTTTGTCACTTTCTTCAGCTCCTTTGGGCTCCGTCCATCTTAGAGCTGAGGGGACCAGATGTTGCTGCTCTCCACGGGTCTGCACCGTCTTGCTGATGCGCCACTATGTGGGTTCTTTCCTGCTTTTCCACCAACTAATGATTCAAGGCCATGACACCCCAGCCTGCCTCCAATTATTTCAAGAATCACTGTGGAGTTACTCTGTGAGCTGCCTTGATGCTCCTTGTCACTTTATCCTTGGAGACTTGCCAGCACAGATGGGGAGCTAAATTCTTCCGAGGCCCTTTAACCTGCCATACAAAGACTGCCCCAGTCTGCACCTTGCCTTGGTTGGATCACTCGTCATAGATGTGTCTCACAATAATAACATGCTCTTCTCCTTCATTCTACTTATAAGGAAAAAATGAGGGCTCAGTTAAAATGTCTAATATGAGCACAAAAAGCTACCATTTTCTAATCAGGAGCATTTCAATTTCTCCTCTCAAGGATCTGCCCTTGTCTCTCAATGGGATTATCAGCCATAAAAACATGCACTGGATAATATCAAGACAAAGCTTAGTAAGAATGTTGGACAACTTTATTTCATCTATTCTCAACTTCAACCCCCTGGCTCAACTGAGTCAACCAGTGGCTGAAGCCTCTGGCAGGTGGGCCTGAGAGTTCGGGGAGGCTGGCTTTCCTGAATGCAAGGATGGGCTGGTCTGTTCTATCCCTGAGTTCAGGAGAGCACGTGGAGACCAGGGGTCTCCACTGGGGCCTGACCACCTGTCTACTACGAGAAGTTCACAGGGTCAGCGATTGCCCCATTGGGTACTTTTTGTGAGACCACTACTGCCTTAAGGTTCTTCAGTGTTGCTTTCAAACAGGCGATGGAAAAGAACCATATACACTGGGAAGTCCAGTCCCTGAAAGAATGAACAGAATTACAGCTACTGCAGGGGAGGGTGACACCTTAAACAGTGACAACAAAATACCAAAATGCCATGAGAATCAAGCGCAGTGCAAAGAGGGTCTTTGAGGAAACTATGATTTTTGAGCCAACAAGAAAATCAGGAGAATTGAAGGAAAGAATATAAGGAGATAAGGGTCACTATTAAGACTTCAAGTCTTCCAAGGTTAAGAAAATCAGGACAACTTAAGGAGAGAATGGTCACTATTAAGACTCCAGTCTTCCAAGGTCAAGTAGAAGATATATCTCAAAACCATCAGTGAAAATAGAAATAAAGTCTTAAAATACAGTGATAATTCCATTTAAAACTTTAAGGACAAAGAAATAGAAGAAAACTCCTTAAATAGCCTATCACTAAGTGTTTCCAATTAAAATCAGGAGCCAGACAGGGTATTTGTTATCACCATTCTTATTCATAAAGGAAGTATAATAAGAAAAGAAAATGAAATAATCATTAACATTTAGAAAAGAAAGACAGCTAACAATAATCTCCTTTTGCTGATTATGTTTCTGTATACTTAGAAATCCAAGACTCCAGTGAAAAAATATTAAAATTATAAGAGAATTATGATGAACTAGTTGGACAGATGATAAACATGCCAAAATTAATCATTCCTTTCAACAGTAGCAATAAATAATGAGAAGTGAAAAAGGGAAAAAACCATCTACTCATAATAATGGTAAAAACCATAAAATATTAATAAACAAATTTGACAGGAAAGCCACAGGACCTATATAAAAAAAGACTATAAAACCCTATTGACGGTCATAAAATAAGATTGGAACATTTCTTATTTGTGGGTAGGAAGACATTCTCATAAATATACAAATTTAATGCAATCATTTTGGACCTGGATTAAATGATCTTAAAAAGTTCACTTGAAGTAATAAATGCCCCAGATAACCAAGGAAAATAAGAGAAAGAATAGTGCAGGGGGATGTGCCTTTCCAGATACTGGAACATTCAAGCCAGAAAGCTGCTGTGATAAAATCAATATGAGATCGACCTAGGAATAGACAAATCAATGACTGCAGATTCGGCAATAAAATAGAAAACAGCATCCAGAAATAAATTCCAATGTATATGAAAATCAGATGTATAACAAGAGTTACCATTCCAATGGGAAAATGATAGCCATCTGATAGACGGTGCTGGGGTAACCTGCTATCCACCTAGAATGAAACGACATTGGAAACCTATTTCACACCACATAAAAAATCAAATTCAAGTAACTATAAATGTTTAAATTATTTCTATTAAGTAAAGTAGACAGAAAATAACATCCACTCTGTGGATGGTATAAGCATTATCATACAACGAACATGGACAAATCTATTTACTTAAAGAAAAAGAACAGTGCCTTTCATTTGGAATTTTCCCATTTGTCCCTCTCCAATTCTATTCCCTCATTCCCATTCAGAGATAGCCATTAGCTTGAATTTTGTGTTTATCATTCTTTTGCTTTATCTCACCTTTGTATTTCTATGCAGTATGTTGTTTTATATGTTTTTGAACTTTATATAAATGAATCATACTCTCTGTACTCATCTGAGACTTCCTTCTTTTGCTCTCACACTATATTTAGTTACACCCATGTCCGCATGTACTGGTAATTCATTCATTTTCCTTATAGTTCCCTCACATAAACATGTTATTTATTTAGTTTCTATTAGATTGCTTATTTGCCTTTTTCTGTGGCCCTCTTTCTCACGTTTGTTTCCTTATTTTGAATCAGATACTTCACCCTGATTTTCTTCTCCTACTCACATAAAAACTACTCTTTTAGTCTTCTACTGTTTATTTCAAAATTTAAAATATATAATTAAGCCAAAGTCTATAATCAATACTTTAACCCTCCCCATGAAGAACCTAGAACAAATGAACTCCAATTACTCCATTCCTGACCTAACTATATGACAATACTATATACTGAGTCTATTTTTATTCCTCATAATTCCTTCTTATATCTCAAATTCTCTTTGTTATGTTCATCTAAAATGTCTACTTTATCCTAATTTTAAAGAGCTATTTATGCTGTGTAATTATTCTTACGTTCCTGTATTTTTTTTTTCTTTCAACTTGATAAATATTTTGTTCCCCTACCCTCTGGCTTTGTTGAGATGTTACCTGATAGCCTTTTCATTCCCTTGTAGATAACCCATTTTTGATGTTTGGATAATTTTAACATCTTCTCTGGTTTTCTGCAGTTTCTCTGTGATGTAAACGCACAAATTTCTTTGCATTTGTTCTGCTTATAATTTGTCAGGTTTCCTGAAAGTGAGGATTTGTGTCTTTCGTCAATTATTGAACATTCTTACCCATCTTCTGTTAAATAGTCTCTCTATTCCATTATTTCTCTCCTTCTTTCCTAGGTATTCTAATTAGACATATGCTACAAGTTTTCATTCTATTTAAGTCTCTTTCACATTTCTTATATTTGGTTTTTCTATGTTGCATCCTGTATAATTTTTTCAAATCCATCTTCCAGCTCTTAAATTGCCTCTTCAGCTATTTCTAACCTACTCTTCCACCGAGTTTTGAATTTTGATAAAAGTTGTTTTTAATCATTCATAAAGACAATTGGTCATTTGTGTAATCTCTTGATTTTCAATCATATTTTTAATTTTCTAAAAATATTACACATACATATTTTATATTCTGTGTCATTTTGCTATTCATAGATTATGTTGGTTCTTACATGGTACTATCCTCTTACTGTTTTGATATTTTTTTAGAAAGAGCTCACATTTTCTAGAAATTAATCTATGACATTTTTTTGAGATATAATTAGGATATAGGCTCTCCTTGATTGTGCCAGGCACCCAAGGACTCCCCTGTTCTCAGTTAAATTAAATTTTATGTTTGAGATTTTCACACTACTCAGGTAGTTTGTGTATGAGCTACAATTCTTTGTGGAGATAAGCCTATGGTTATAGATTATCAAGGAAATTTCTCTCTCTCTACTCAGTGCCAACATTTGAGACAAGAACATTTTCTTGCCAGTCCTTGGGACTGGGTGGGTTTCTTTCTTTCTTGTTCACCCTTACACTGCAGATATATTCCTTGAGGGGCCCAGGTATATATATGGGATTGGGGGGTGGGAACATTCCACATATGCCCACCTTGTAAAGACCCTGGGATTTGTCCTTGGTGCCCTGAGTCATGGAGGGTATGTAAACCAAAACCAAAGTCCACCTAGTTTGGCAAAAACCCCCAAGGTACGGTCAGTCTCACTGCGATCTTACCTCTCTGGATTCCCAATTTCACTTGTGTTTTTAGTCTCTAGATAGTCCTTATTTTCTCATCAGCACATCAATGTTTAAACGGTTTTAAGAAAAATATTTATCTACCATATTGCCAGAGGCAGAAGTCAGATTATGACTCTTAAAAACAGAATCAGGCCAGGCGCGGTGGCTCACACCTGTAATCCCAGCACTTTGGGAGGCCGAGGCGGGTGGATCACCTGAGGTCAGGAGTTTGAGACCAGCCTGGCCAACATGGTGAAGCCCCATCTCTACAAAAAATACAAAAATTAGCTGGGTATTATGGTGGACACCTGTAATCCCAGCTGCTTGGGAGGCTGAGGTGGGAGAATCGCTTGAAGCCAGAAGGCGGAGGTTGCAGTGAGCTGAGATCATGCCATTGCACTCCAGCCTGGGAGACAGATCAAGACTCTGTCTCAAAAAAAAAAAAAAAAGAACCCAACAATTAAAAAAACACTTTGAGGTAAATACAACGGAATTATTTTCAACACAGCACCATTTAGCCCTTCAGAGAAGAGACAAGAACAGTTCCTGTTGCAGAAGAACCCCAGGAGCCTGGGTTATTGCCAGACAGCTGATAATCGTTTTCCTGAGCCCACCTGCATGTTAAAAGAAAGTTTAAACTCTCCTACCACCAAGAATTTAAACAATGAAGAGAAGTCTATTAATGGAATACACTGGAGAAAAAAAGAAATGGACACATTTGTTACCAATAACCTATACACCTCTCTTCCACTTCCAAACCCAAGGTAGAAGCCCTTAGCATGAGCACTTTCTTTCTTCAATATGTAGACGCGGCTGGCTACAAATACAAGGTCAGTGACTCGCTTCTTTTGAGCCACTTCTGATAAAAGAAATCAAAAGACTGAGTTGAGTTTGAAGTATCTTCTGAGCAGGCAATGCCTTGCTATAGGCAGGCCCACCACAGTGTGGGTCTCAACCTATAATGCCATCTGATCAATCATCTGCATTGGTCAGGACAAGCCTGTTTGACTGGTACTGCTCTCCTGAGAAGGTAGCATCCGAAAGTGAGGGCTTTACCCTCCACCATCGTTGACGTATTTCCACCTAAAGCTTGGACAAAAGTCACTCTAAGTGTCAGCTCAGTCTTACTTACATGGCAAAATTAGACAATCTTAAAAATCAAAATATTCCTCTGAGCACATCATATTAACCAAAACAAAATTATCTTTGATTCTTGATAATATACTTAGATTTCAACTCTAAACACATAAGAATGACTTTTGCCTTTTTTTATTCCAAGGAGAGGAGATTTTAACAATGTTTCATCTTCAAAAACTCCGAATCAAGAGGAGGATGGCAGAGCATGGTGGTGGCCAGGTGGGAGTCAAAGCCGTCACAAGGAAAGGGGCCAAGAGGGAGGGTGGTCTCATTGGTCTCTGGTAGGCAGCTGAGGTGGGTGGTGGCAAGGTGGGCTTAGGTGCAGGAAGGTGGCTGAGTGGTGTGGCAGCTCTGCAGGGGCATGTGGTTATTTTATATGCAGGAGAATCTAACAGTAAATAAATATATTGAGGATAATGGGAACTAGGTTTCTCATGGAGGAAAATAATTACAAATATGAAAAGAGGGAACGCTAGAATGGACTCTGTGGTTGGACTGGCACTGGAGGTATTGAAGTGAACTCATGGTTTATAGCTCAAAAAACATGCGTGCATGTCTGTGTATATACAGGTCCTTATCCCTGATTTCTGAGAGAATCTACAAGCAGCAAAACCCCAATAGCAAGGAGCACATTTAACACTCACATCTTTGCTTCTAAATATAGCTCACCACTAAAAGGAACCAAGGCGCTTTGAAAAAATGGTTTATTCCAGGGAAGGGGCAGAGAAAGAGTAAGAATAGCCTGGAACATCTTGTTGTACCAGAAAGTAAGGAATCACTTAAAGAATCATGAGATGGACCAAAAAGGACATAGAAGGCAGTTTGAAGCAGCTCCTACTGGCCAAGTCTGGGACATTTTAAGCATGAAAATCAGTAAGGACAGTAATGGATAATAGCTTTCTGTTCATTCAGTGGAATCCAGCGTCCACACTGATTTTTAAAAAGTGAGCAATTAAATGGGGACAAGATAAATTCTTTACATTTCAACTTGTAAATATAGAAGAAATGATGGAACTAGAACGTTTTCATTTGGCAATCATAGTACAAGTTAATTCTGGTACAAGCCATCGAGACATGCTAATACTAGCGGGTGAAAGAGAAACAACCGGATATTTACATAGTCTCAAAGTATCTCACCAGAAAACATTACTTTTACATATTTTATTAATTTTAAAGAAAAAAAGGGACATGTTTATAGGAGAGAAAGCTGGCAGATATCACTTAACTCGAGTGATCAAAATTAACATTACCAATGGTGTCACCAGTTGACCTCAATTCCTACTTGATGAGATGCGCGGAGAAGAGCTGGGCATAATTTCACTAATATTCTTGCCAAAAGTTCATGAAGAAACATCAGACAAACACCAGTGGAAATAAGTGGCCTGTAATTGTAAAAACCATTAAGGATGTAAAGATCAAGGATAGACTCAAGCACTGTTCTGAATTAAAGTAGGCTGAGGACAGATGACAGCTAAGTGCAGCAAATGCTTTGGTTTGAATTTTCTTTCTATCGAGGACATTTTAGGACAGCTGGCAAACTTGAATGGGCTCTTTGGGTGAAGAATATGGGGAAGTTCTGTGTACTTGCAATTTTCCAATAATATCAAAAACACTGGAAGAAAATAGGGCATACAAAATTGCATACACAGAATTCTACTTCTAACTAGGATATAGAAGTTTGAAAAAGATTGTTGTTCTCATTATAACAAAAAATGCCAAATAAACTAAAATTCATATCTTTTTAAAAGCCATGGGACAGTGATGAAGGAATATATGTCTAAGCCAATCATATTCCAGAGAAGAACAAGCCTTTAGTAGAAATGATATACCCAGTATCTGAAATAAAGGATTAATGGGCTTTGGTAAGAATAAGAGCTGACTGGAAATAGCAGAAAAGGGATCAATAAATTCAAACACAGGTCAATAATAAAAAAGGCCCATACTGAAGCACAGAGAGAAAAAAGAATGAAAAACAAATTAAACAGATCATTAAAGAACTGTGGGACAATAAGAATAGGACCAACATACATGTAATTGGAATTTCAGAAGGAGAGGGAACAAGGAAAAGGGCAGAAGGAGTATTTGAAAATATATTGGCTAAAATTTTACGAAACTGAAGAAAGAAAACCCAATATCTAAGGCAAGGAAACCTCAAGCAAAATAAATACAAAGGAAACCACAGAGGCAAATTATCATTTAATCACTGAAAACCAAAGATAACGAGAAAACATAATAAGCAGCCACAGGAATAAAAGACATTATCTTCAGGGTAACAATCAGAATGAGGTCTCAGCTGGGTGCGATGGCTGATGCCTGTAATCCCAGCACTTTGGGAGGCTGATGCAGGCGGATCACTTGAGGTCAGGAGTTTGAGATCAGCCTGGCCAACATGGTGGAACCCCCGACTCTACTGAAAATACAAAAATTATCTGTGTCTGGTGGTGCACACCTGTAGTCCCAGCTACTAGGGTGGACGAGGCAGGAGAATCTCTTGAACATGGGAGGCAGAGTTTGCAGTGAGCTGAGATCGTGCCACTACACTCCAGCCTGGGTGACAGAATGAGACTCCATCTTAAAAAAAAAAAAATGAGGTTTCATTTCTAATCAGAAACAATGGGAGTGAGTAGACAGTGAACTAACTTTCCACCTCAAGAATAAAGAAAAAGGAGAGAGTATACCAAAAGGAAGTACAAAAAAGAAAAGTAAGGAAACAACATCACTAAACTAGAAAATGAATAATAAAGAAAAATCAGCAAAGCTAAAATTTGGTTCTTTAAAAAAATTATGAATGTATAACTTTTAGCAAGTCTGATCAAGGAGAAAAAAGGTAGAAATTATAAATTACTGATATCAGGAGTGAAAGAAGGAATATTTCTATAGATATTACAGACATTAGAAATTATTAGGTGATAGTAGAAACTTTACACCAATAAATCTGACAAATTAGATAAAATGAAAAATTCTGTAAAAAGCACAATTCATGAAACAGGTCACTATGCTCACAGATTAGAAGACTCAGTATAGCTAAGATGTAGATTATTCCTAAATTTATCTATAGATTTGACACACTCATTCATAATACCACCAGACTTCTTGAAAAAAATTAACAAGTGGCTGAGATCACTTGTTACAAGCGCAGTGGCTCACACTTGTAATCCCAGCACGTTGGGAGGCTGAGGCAGGCAGATCACCTGAGGTCAGGAGTTCGAGACCAGCCTGACCAACATGGAGAACCCCTGACTCTATTAAAAATACAAAATTAGCTAGGTGTAGTGGCGCATGCCTGTAATCCCAGCTACTTGGGAGGCTGAGGCAGGAGAATCGCTTGAACCTGGGAGGTGGAGGTTGTGGTGAGCCAAGATTGAAACACTGCACTCCATCCTGGCAACAAGAGTGAAACTCCATCTCAAAAACAAACAAAAAAAACCACCCCTGAAACCATATCACAATCAAGACAACAAACACATCACCCAAGATTCCTCACGCTGCTTTGTAACCCTCCCTTTGCTCCTCCCTGTCCCTCCAACTCAAATCTGATCTGGCTTTTGTCATCAGACATTATTTTGCATTTCCTATAATTTTATATAAATGGGATCACATAACAGATGCTCTTGCTCTGTGTGGCTTGATTTACTCTGCATAATCATTTAGAGATTCATTCATGTTATAGAATACATGGATAGGTCTTAGCTTCATTAAAGTTTGCTGTGTGTCAATAGTTCATTCCTCTTTAGTGCTGAGTAGCATTCTACTATATAGATATACCAGTTTGTCTATTCATTCAACAGTTAATGGACATTTGGGTTGATTCTGTTATTTTACAATTTCATATAAGGCTGCTATGAACATCTATGTACAAGTATTTTTACAGACATATGCTTTAATTTCTTTTGGGTAAGTAGGTAAGAGAATGGCCGGATCATATGGTGGATGTATGTTTACTTTTTAAAGAAACTGCCAAACTGTCTTACAAAGTGGTTGTACCATTTTACATTCTCATCAGCAGATTATGAATGTTCTGGTTCCTTCAGATCCTTGCCAACACTGGCTATGGTCAGTCTTTTAAATTTTAACCTGTTTAAATGTAGTGGTATATCACTAAATGTGTAGTAGTATATCACTGTGGCTTCAATCTGTATTTCCTAATGACCAATGATCTTGAGCATCTTTTATGTGCTCATTTGCCGCCCATAGGTGTATATCTAACAGAAATGAGAGACTATGCTTACAAAAGGACACATACAAAAACATTTGTAGAAGTTTCATTCATAGTAGTTCCCAAATGGAAACAAACCTAATGTACATTAACAGAAATCACCAAGCAAACCGTGATATAGTCAGACAGTGAAATACTGCTTAGCAATGACAGGAACGAGCAATAGATTTTCCCAACCACATGGATAAAACTCAATGTTATGTTGAGTTTGTTGAGTCAAAGAAGCCACGAATTTTTCTTACTGTATGGTTCCACTTACATAAAGTTCAAAAACAGCTAAAACTAATCTATGATGCTGGAAATCAGAAAAGTGCTTGCCTCTGTGAATGGGAGGGTTGACTAGAAAGATCATTTTCTAGGTTGATAGCAATGTTTTCTATCTTGATTGAGTGATGGTGTATATATTTGCTGAACATCACTGACAAAAATCTATGCATTTAATTGTATGTAAAAGGTACCTCAATTAAAAAATAATTCATATTCAGGTTTTACTTTTTGTTCAAGTCACACTTAGGATTAAATAATCGCAAGTGGAAATTCAAGAAATCTTTTATTTCTCCCAAATATTAACAAGCAATCCAGGGCTTCACACCTGTGCAGGTTGGCTGGCAGAGGCTCTGGTCCACTCTAGGCTCTGAAGATGATGAGGCTTCTGTGCAAATTCCCTGACCTCAAACAATGGTGCCGCCTCAGCAGCAGGGGCAAGAAGACAACAGGAGCCTGGTGTGGTCTAGAGTTGGTCACGTTGCTTCTAATGCAGGAGAGGGTCACAGAGCCAGGCTGGTGGGCCCTCTGTGGCTGCAGCCAGGATTGGCTTACGGGTGTGTGGCTGATAGAGTAATACAGGGTTCTACACTCAGAAGGGCCTCAAGCTTGAAGCTTACTGCTACAGTTCTTGTCTTGAAATTCTTGCTGATTCTCTTTGAATTTATGTTCTATAAGAGAAGGAGAATGTGCCAGGGCTTGGAGCCTCAGTTCATGTGCAGCCCTGACTCTTGCCTCCTCCTTGGCTTTCCAGGATGGTTCTTTGCGGCCTGCTTCCACCACTCTTCCCTGGGTGGCATCCCCCACTCACCCCTGCTGCTGCCTTTAACCTTGAACAGTGACCTGGTCATACTGGGGTAGGCAGCATTCTGTTGTTGCCCTCCACTCCTGGCAGAGGCCTGGGTGTAGCTGTGGTTGGGGCAATGGCATCTCAGGGCAGGGCAAGGGGATAGCTGTCGCTGCCCAGGCTGACAGCATCATGGTGCATACAGTGGGCCTCTTGTTCACCTTCAAGTCAGGTTTCGAACACATCCTGGTACAGGGGTTGCAAGCTGTTGGACGCTGTCTGTCTGTAGAGGGTTGGGCATTGGGCCCAAAGGAAACCCCTGGCTGGGGCTCTATCTTTTCCTTTTGCAGTTGGTCCTACAAACGTTGTGGCCAGTCCTGGCTACAGTCACTGTTATGGGACTCCCCTGTCTGCTGTCTGCACACTTTCTCTTGCATGGCCCCAGGCCCGACAACTGAGCATATGGGATATGAGTTTCCCCATTCACTGAGCTCTTTGCTTGCCCTCATGGTGTGCATTCTATGGGGTGGCTGTTGCCCTAACTGTGGGTAACACTGGCATGCTGGTCCAGGGGGTGGAGCCATTTCCAAAGCCGTATGCCCTCTCTTCACAAATGATCTCTTAGTGCTGCTCTTGGGAGGATAACAAGTGAGCCTATCCTGCCATCTTGAATGACAGCCCATAGGACACAAAGGCAGGCAGCAAGCGCCTGGGGTTGGGCATTATACTCACTCATTCACTCGTTCAGACACCTACTGAGTATTACTGTGTGCCAGGTCATATTCTAAGTGCTAGAGAAATAGCAGTGAACAAAACATACAAAAATCCCTGCCTTTATGGAGCTTATATTTGAGCAGAGGAGACAGGCAAGAAGTGATAAGAACCATGAAGAAAAAGAAAATTAGGAAAGAAAACGAGGAGTGAAGGGACAAGGGATATTTAGATAAGGTGGTCAGGGAGGGCTTCTTGGAGGAGATGGCCTTTCAGCACAGAGTGAGGGAACAAGCCAGAGAGATCAGAGGGCAGACCAAGTACGAAGTCCCTGGGGTGGGAGTGAATTTGATGTTTTCAAGTAAGAGCAGGAAGGATGATTAGGATGAAGGAGAGAAGGATGTGGGTGAAGACGGGGTTGCAGGTTAGAGTTGGGGACAGAGCAGCTGGGCTGGGTGGGGAGCTCTGGCACGTCCTAAGTGTGGTAACAAGCCACTGGTGGATTTTAAGCAGGAGAGAGATACAATATGATCTATGTTCTTACAAATGCATGCTGGCTGCTGGGTGGAAGACTGACAGAAATGTGGCAAAAGGAGAAGAAGGGAGGCAACCTCGGTCTGAGCAAGGGAGGTGGGCCTGGCCCGGGGGGCGCTGAGGGAGGGGCGGAGGGCTTGGTGAGACAGCGGACGGTGCTGTGATGGAGGAGAGGGTAAGAAGGACTGTGTAGGCTGCGGTTGGACAACGAGGACACTGCTGCTTACCGTTTACTAAAAGGGGGAAACATGTCAAGGCCAGGTTTAGAAGGAAAAGAAAATCAAAGGACTTGTTCCAACCACTTCAAGAATGGGATGCCTATTAAATGTCTAAGTGGGGAAAATCAAGGGGCAGTTGTCCATGCGACCTGCAGCTCAAGAGGGAGGTGTCCCTGGAGATGCAGACATGAAGATTTGAAAGTCACAGGGCTGGATGAGATCACCTAGGGAATGAGAGTAAACAGAGAAGAGTGTTACCCCACACAAGTTACCCTTAGACAATTATCGAGCAGTCATTCCTGAAAGTTGACAGTTCTATCTCTACATTAAGAAAGGTGTGTTTGATTTGAAAATGTGTGTTTCATTGGGTCATTCAGACAACTTTAAAACTCTTGCCACGTTTATTTCATTTTTCCTTTATGGATGCAAGTTGTAATGTCTTGGAAACAACAGCCAAGTCCCTCTGGGCTGAAGTGATTGTTCTGATGAATGAGGCTTTCTGTCTTCTGAGAGAATGAGGCTAAATGAACAAGAAACAGGTCAGAGCTGTGCGGGCTCTGAACGGCTGAGCTCTAGTTTTGAAGTTTCATTTGTACAGTTGCTGTCTGGGGGAAATGGAAAAGAAAAGATCCCTTGGTATTTCTGTCACAACAGGTTGGCGCTGGCCCACTGGCTTTGTTCTTGGGCAGCACAAATGAATGGGCAGCTTGTCTCCTGGCTCCTTTTGACTGCTCCGCACTGCTCACCTGGATGAGGCAGCAGCCCTGAATGGGGTCTTGTGACATTTCCAGGATTTACTGACATCAGCAGAAACTTCAGTCCTAAATGCATCCAGGTGGTACCTGGTGCTGTCCTGTTTGCCAGCTGGAGCAGGCACATCCTCCTCCCTGCCTAGCTATCTCAGGTTCCTCCTGCCCTCCTGCCAAGAGCCTCCCACAGCACTCTCTGTGGAAGAGGCACTCGGCCTCCGTCCTGGAACCTCCACGGGCAGAGCTGCCCAATTCTGCTGCTACATGTGGAGTTAGCCCTGCTACAGGAGTGGCAGAGTGGACGGGGTGACAGTAGTGAAGGTGAAGGTGGCTGTGGTCACTGAGTGGTGGTGGGGGTGATGGCGGGGAGCGGTGATGGCTAATGGTGGTGGAGGCAGTGGTACTGGTGGCGGCAGTGATGGTGGTGGTCGATGGCAGTGAGGAAGGCGATCAAGGTGGTGACCATAGACGTGGTTAGAAATAGCTCATCTTCTTCCCCTCTGAGAAGAAGTACAAATGACTCATGACTGAGGACACGGGACTGCTCTCTGCACAGGGCATGAACAAGACATACATAACAGAGTACAACTTTGTTACAACAGAGCACTCGGTGTGTGCACAAGGCTGGCTGTGCACGTGCCAGGACGAGTCCCTCGGTGCACACAGCGCACATGAGCTGAAGCCCAGGGTGGAGCTGAGGAACAGCACCGGGGTCCTGGCGGTTCACCAGCTCACCACCAAGTGTCGCTGCGCGCTCGAGGGCAAAGGGCACTAGTAGACCGGCAGGGCCCAGCAGGGCTCTGCGGAACCACACTGGGCTCCCTGTGGAGAGACCACATTCTGTCTGAAGAAGTGCCTGCCCCCAAGATTTCAGGGGACACCTCAGACCCGAGTTACTCAGCAGCTTCGATGCAGGTGGCGCCCTTGCATTCTAGCCGTTTAAAGTGAGTGCACACCCAAGTGTTTGCTGAGTGGTTGTGCTGCGTGGGTAACCAGCCAGGTCCATGAACAGTGCAAGAGGCCATGTCGGAATCACAATGATCATGCCAGCGTGCTGGAAGCATCTCCTGAGACCGGCTGACAATTTGGGAGAGAGATACAACCTGAGGGGAATGTTTTGGAGATGGGAGATAAAAAAAGATGATGTTTTTATTCAGTACATTCGAGCAGGACATGACACGTTTGTGAGCTTTGTATTTCCCAGCAGCCTCTCACATTATGGTCTTTAGAATATCCAGGGCACCTGGGTTCTCTACAACTTCCCTGGGTGTGCTATCCCACGGCGTCTCCGGGTTAGGGGCACTCAAGCCCTACAGGGGTACCGTGATGGTGTCCTCTGAGAGGCACCATGGCTCATCTCAGCCCAAGGAAAGGCTGATCTGGACAGGGAAGCTGGCAGTGACCGTGCGGCCACTAGGGAGCATTCCTATACCTGGGCTCACTTCTAAATACCACCTAAAGGAAAGAGTGCTGGCTTTGGAATCTAACGACCATGAGATCTTGAGTCTAACTCTCCCATCTGGAAAGTGGGAGAATAAGCCTTTCCCTGAGGCCCGTAGGGAGGAGCACATGCAGTAGTGAAATGTAAAGCACTTAGCATAGTCCTTGGTGCACAGGGTGCAGAAAATGCCAGGCCTTTCCTCCCTTCCCATAAAATTGATAACTGAATCAAAAGAAAATCTATAAAAACAAAACAAAAGATATAGCAACATTTCTTATCTGCATCAGATGAGGTCTAACTATTAGACTGTGGATTAATCTATTTCACGTGAATATTGATAGAAAGATCTATGGGTTCACATGTATCACGCATTTATTATGTTTCAGACACTATAAGTACTTGATGTAGATTTTGTTAACGATTTTTGACAACATTTTAATATATAGTTTTTAGTTTGTAAATCTTTTTAACATTAAGATTTCTTCAAAGTGACCTAAAAATAAAGTACTTTAGCTAAGCCCAAGGTTTGTCCCAGGAGCTGCTCTCAAGCTGTTTGGATGTCCCAGCCTGGTCTTGTCTCCCAGCAGGAGGCCAGAGCAAGTCAGCCAGAGGCTGGCAGAGACAATGCCATCCCCAGGTGGCAAAGCTGTTAACTGCGCATCACCAAACCCCTCATGCCTGAGGTTTAACAATGGCCCACAGCAGGAGTTGTGCTGAGATATTAAAAAAGGAGACATAAGGGAAAGCCATTTTGCATGCGAGTTCAAATTGTTCAGCAGAAAACCTGGAAAAGTAATTAGCAGACTCTTGTGAGGAAAGATTTAATGCCCAGCTGACCTCCCAAGACTCTGTGACATCTGAATTTCCACTGTTGGAGATTCACTTCTTTGAATAGCCCTTCTGTGTCCCTCTCTGAAACTCTACATTTGAACTTTAAAGCATTAATTAATTAATTCACTCTTTGAATAATTCAGTGTTCGTACTATGGTGAGGTGCTAGGTCCTGGGGATACAGCAGAGAATGAGGGAGACATGAATCAAGCCCTCAAAGCTTATGATCCAGTTTCTGGCTGTCATATGTAGCTGTGTTGTTTGTAAACTGCACAATAAGCCCAGTGGCAGATGAAATCCAGGAGGTGTGTGAGTCCAAAGGGAGAACGGACATAGGAAAAAGAGTCTGTATTTGAAATTAGGGTGAGGAGAAGGGAAGCAGGAATGACGCAGGGGGCTCTAGTCTTCCTGTCCAAGTGTTGGGGACCCCCCGTGGGCAAGACCCTCCTCTCTTGGCCGTGGCCTTCTCTTCTGCATAGGGGGAGGTGGAAATGGACCAGTCTTGAATTCCTCTGTAGCTTTCACCTTCCCCATTGCCCCAGTGTCCCCGAGAGTATGCCTCTGATCTCAAAAGAAGTCATCTTTCCCAGTTAGAAATTTTTAAAACACAGAGGGTGCTAGCAGAAGAGTGAGTGTTGCCTTCATGCCTGATGGAAGGAAAGTCTTTCCTGTGAAGGGAAGACACAGTGAGTGAAGTATAGCCGGGAGTCTGAGGGTGTGAGAGGGGAGACCTGCCTCTGTGGCCCTCCAGGGCTGTGCTGGCCCGCAGGACCAGTGGCTTGGGTCTCCTGCATAATGAGCCCAAGTCACTTCATGGGGGCTCTGGGCAGATGAACAGCGCTGCCCTGCTGGCTCCGCACTCCCTAATTGGAAAATGTCATGAAGTTGGTCTCCAGACAGAGATCATTAGGAAGAGACTAACAATTCTGATCCCTCATAACACGGCTCTCATGGCCAATTAGCAGCAGAGGAAACTGAACTGGACCGTGGGTTGGGGTATGATCAATGTGGGTTTTGTGCCTCCTGGCAGGGTGGGTCACTGGGCGGCTGGGGAGTGGAGGCAAAAGCAGTGGAAGTGGTGGTGATGGGGGCTATGGAGGAGCAGCCTCTGGCCAGAGGCATGAGCCACCGTCCTGTTACTTCCCAGGCAGACAGTCGGCCAGTTCTGCTTGAACAACGCACTGACAGAAGCTCCAGTTCCCCTCTTAACTTAGCAAACACCACTGCCGCCACAACTCAGAACCCAAACAGGCGAAAATATTCCCTCTTTCCAAAAGCCAGCACAAGTTCTGGAAGGAGTAAGCTGAGATTTCAGCTTCTAATATAACCTAAATCTCAGCATGTCTTGCCATGTTCTCAGTGTTTCACCTCTCAAATGCCCAGAGGAAGTTTGGTTTATCAAACCTTGAAATACCCCAACATTCCTCACAGTAATCTTCCTTCCTATGAACCAGCTCACACTGGCCCCTCAAGACTACCCCAGCAAAGTCACCACTGGAGAACACACGGGCTCTGGAGTCAGGCAGTCCTGGGTCACAATCCCACTTCGGCTGTGATCAGCTGTGTCACCTTGGACCAGTCACATAACCTCTCTGGGCTTCAGTTTTCACACCCAGAGAGCACAGATAACAATTAGTATCTTCCCCAAGGATGAGAGAGGGCTCATGTGCGATATGCAGCACAGTGTGGGCCACTAGAAGGTGCTCAGTAACTAGAAGGGTGCCTTGTTTTATCAGCTCACACAACTGAACCCCATTCTCAAGGAATGGAGGAGCCTAAGAGGATGGAGCCTGAGAGGATGGAGCCCCTTTTGGCAGTAGAGATATGATAGTCCCTTCCGGGGTTGCCTTTCCCAATCTGTAGGATACTGCCTTCTCCAGACCTCCCAAGCCCAGGAAACTGCTGGTGAGTGAAAGGATGAGTGTGAGTGTGTGTGTGTGTGTGGGGGGGGGGTGAGTTATACACAGGGGGCTCTCCTTATTAGTGCTTCCAGCAATTAGTGCACACAATGGGGGGCAGCGGAGGGCAACAGGGGTAAAAATGCAGATTCCAGTGACTCTGTTCAGTAGTTCTGAGGCAAGGTTTAGGAATGTGCCTTTTTAACCAGGACCCTGGCTGAGTTAGGTTACAAAGCTGTGGTCTCACATCACATATTGAGAGGCCCTACAGGGTTCCAACTTCTGCAGTCAGGACGGACAAGGCTTCTGTTTACATCCTTCTCAGAGGTTGCGTGTGGCCATGTAGCTCTAGAGAAGTGTGAGGGTTTGGGATTCTCTGGGGAGATGCACACAGAACCTTTGCTGTCTATAGTTGAGCCTTCTGGAAACGTTGGGCAGGCACAAGGGCTGAAAGATGGAGCTGGGGAGGCAGCTATTTCCAGGACTCTTCTGAAGTCCCCAATGGGAGAAGAATCACACTCTATATCCAGATATCAACTTCTGGGACTTGGGAGGTCACAAGTAATGTGTGAATAACAATACCTCAGGTGTGCCGAGTTGGAGATGAGTTGCTTCATGATAATGAATGTCAATTGGATTTAAATTTATCCCTGTAAAAATATCATTGTCTTACACTTATACTATGAAAAACTGTGTGTCTGTGTGTATACAAGGGATTGCAGCCAATGTATGGAAATGGGCAGGATTCTTGATCTATTGCACCTGGGTGTGCCAGACAGATGATGTAATCTGTCATACACGTCATGGCAGAAGGAGGGCCTGCTGTGCCATCTGGGCTGTGGTCTCTGACTCTCTGGCTTGCTCTAGCTGCCCTGAGCTAGTATCTTACTGAGCTCACCTTGCTGCCACCTCCGACTGGACCATGGGTAGGGCCTGCCCAGGGCATAGCTTGACAGGCTGTGGAGGGTACCCTGTCCAGAGGCAACAAGACACGAATGTCAGAGGGTCAGGGTGGGGGCAGGTCCATTCTAGGTTCCAGCTGCCCACTGTGAGGACATCCTGGGTATGAGACCTGTGAACTGGCACCTGTGCTGTGCTTAGCATCGCAGCAGTTACAGAGACCAAGGCCCTGAGCACTAAGTGATCACACAGCAGAAATGACTGCTCAGGTGCAGAGGCACTGCACATGGGGGCTCCCGTCCTCACTCTCCGCAGAGGCAGCCTCGACTCCAGATACTGAGGGCTTTCTCATCCTAGACGCTCCTTTCTCTATGGCCACTAAATTTAACATGACTCTTACAAGGAGTTTTTCTGCTAATTCCCAAGTCCCCAGCACAGGCTAGCATGCAGTAGGCATGCAGTGCTTCATTGTTAAGAGTAAACTATGACACACAGAGGCATCAACTCTGTTACAGTGTGAAATGCAAATGTCATCATCCCAAGCAGCTTCCCCAAGTCTTAGCTGTAGTTTCCAGAAATAAGTGACTGCCTTCTTATCCACATGCAGTGATTTCAGTTATATCTTCCTGGCCTTAGTGGTGGG
Source organism: Plecturocebus donacophilus (assembly GCA_004027715.1). Lineage (NCBI taxonomy): Eukaryota > Metazoa > Chordata > Mammalia > Primates > Pitheciidae > Plecturocebus > Plecturocebus donacophilus. The sequence goes on along the minus strand of PVKP010032826.1, from coordinate 5,472 downwards.
ATCCTAAGGATGGCATAAATCGGGGGAAGGAACCCAACATTAAAGTTTACATAGAGCATTACCTTGTAGAAGTCTCTTCTCCGGAGTGCCCTAACCTGGGTCCTGGATGTGGTTAAACTGATTTGCCCCTCGTTGGCCCACATCAGCAGAGATCTGCTCGTAGGATGCCCACTGCCCACGGAATCATGAATGCTGAGAAGTTCCCCCTTCATCTTCAACTCAAATAAGCCTGTGGATGACGATGGCAATGGCACTGATGTGGGCTGAGCTCTTACTACACACCAAGCTCTGTGCAAAGTGCCCCCTGGAAATGATCATCTCCATAACAATCTCACAAGGGAGGTAGAAATAATATGGCCTATTTCCATTTTCTAGGGGGAAAAACAGGCTGAGTGAGGATTCCACTCCAGCACTGGCTGGTACCAGATCTATGCTCATGACTCCCCTTCCCCAGGGATGAAGGGAAGAAACCGGATAAGCTGCAACAACAGTCAGGCCAAGAGATGTCAGGAATAGGGGCTGACTCTAAGCTCACTCTCCTTCACTCTCACTCACGCTCCCTGTCTTCTTCAAAAGTAGGTCTGTCCTCTTGATTGTGAATCTCTAGGCTCCTGAAGACTTATCAGGTCACTTGGGTTCCCTGTACTGTGGGTTTCTGGACTCTTAGATGCACTGTACTGTGGGTTTCTGACCCCCTGGGTTGTCTACAGGAAGGAGAACAGAGCATGGTAAGTTTAGGAATCCATTCCCCATGGGGCATCCATTACTAGCACGAGGCCATCATCCCTCAGTGACCTCCCAGAATCCATCAGCTCACTCCACCTCAAGATGTAACTCAATTAGAGGATAAAGTCCCTTCTCTCCTGTTTCAGGTTAATTGGTTCTGTGCCAGAGTTCACACATTCTTGTTTTCACATCTCTGACTATTGATTAATGACAAATCATTGGTAATAGACACACACTGCATACTATGAGTATTTGAGACGTGAGCTGTAAATAAATGCCCATAATTAGTACTTGAGAAAGATCGGACAGCCATAAGATATACAAAGCAGTTGGGAAATATGAAGTGCAGTTTTTCCTTGTCCACGCAATTTTCAAACTCTACATAGAAAGCTGCTTGGGTGTGGAATGTAAGTTGAAAGTGAGACTTTCACACTAGGGGCAAACTTTGAAACAGAGGAAACAATTGTAGAAAAACCAATTTAGCTAATTGTCTTTGTTTCACCTGCTGTTCTTGTGTACCTGGAGCTTGATGCTCTCCTGAAGCCTAGTCTTGCTCCAGTTGGAGTGGCCCTATGGGGTAGGTCTTGCTGCTTCTGCATGTATTTCCACATCTCCCAGGGGTTGGGTTAATGAAAAAGTGGTATTTGCAAAGGGTTTGAGGAGTGGCTCTAGGACAGTGATGTTTGTTGCCATGGAAATGAATATAGTCTGCAGTTCATCACTATCACTCAGCAGGACCTGGGAGAGGAATGGCCAAGCCAGAGACCTTACAAGTTTGGTTACAGATGTACTCGTGAACTAGCAGGAGAAGTGAAGGAAAAACTGTTCAGGCATGCCTCAGCACTGCCTGTGTCATTTTAGCCAAATTCATACCAAAATCTTACTCTACAGACCAAAAAGGTAAAAGATGACTTTCCAAAATAACAGATTGGCTTGCTTTTCCCTCCATTCCCTTCCTCACATTTCTCATGCACTTTTCAACAAGTCCACTGGTGGAATTAGAGGTAACGCAAATCATTGCTGGTATTCACTGACTAGTTTTTGAAGAACGCACCCACATCTGGGTATTGAGATGCCTAGTTGTCTGTGCTTAATTCTAACTTGGCAAAACTATGCAGAGGGGTCAGCAGAGTCTTCAGAAAAGGCTCCACAGAAAAGTCTTAGAGTAAAAGGACACTTTATACAAATACGAGTTTCCCCTCCATTCCTGCAAAGTGGTGGTGAACAATAAAGTGTTGTAAAAAACTTCCTGGTGGACAATAATTAAATGCAACCAGAATGGACTTTCAATGGAAAAAATAGCACATATATGTTGATAGGAAGAAAATGGGAGAGACATTGAGGTTTGCACCATGAGGGAGAAAGTTCTAAGTCAGAGCCTGCAAACACAGAGCCCCCAGGCCTGCATTCCCCCAGCAAACAGTAGTAATCATCCCACACTTTCCCACTAAGCCCAGGTGTGGCCTTCTCATTTACCTCTCACATCACTCCACGAGGTCACTACCAAGCGAGCAGTGTTAGCACCTGTGGCAGATAAAAGATGGCAACACATTCTCTGATGCTCCTTCCTCTGAGAGGTAGAGTACAATTTTTCTCCCCTCAAATTGGGTGTGGCCTTAGTAACTTGCTTGAACAATAGAATGGAACAGCCAAGACTTGTCTTCTGAAGTTAAGAAGGCTGGCAGCTTCCACATGAATGTCTTGGAACACTCACTCTTACACCCCTGAGCCACTATGTAAGAGATCTGACCACCCTGCAGGAGAGACTGTGAAGAGATGCTCTAAGACTACAAGGGGTGGAAAAGAGGAGTACAGCTAAGCCTAGCCTTCCAGCTGACCCTGTCAAGATGTGAGATGTGTGAGTGACACTGGATAAGGCCCTCAATTATCGCCCAGCCATCAGCTGAATGCTACTGACACTTCTGAATAACCCCAGTCAATGATACCTGGAGCAGAAGAATCACCCAGCTGAGCCCTGTCTTAATTCCTTATTCACACAATCATGAACCAAAATACAATAGTGGTTGTTTTAAGTTGCTAGGTCTTGGGGCAATTTGTTTTAAGTTGCTAGGTTTTGGGGCAATTTGTTACACACCAGTAAATAACCTGAATAACACACAAAGCAAAACTCATTGGCCACCTGGGTCTAGATAAAAATTTTGTTCAGGGTCCAGAAGGAGTCCTTGGGGTTTTTCTCATTGATAATTATAATAAACCACCTTAAACTTCATATGGAACCAAAAGAGAGCCCACATAGCCAAGTCAATTCTAAGAAAAAGAACAAAGCTGGAGGCATCACACAACCTGACTTCAAACTATACTACAAGGCTACAATAATCAAAACAGCATGGTATTAGTACCAAAACAGAGATATAGACCAATGGAACAGAACAGAGGCCTCGGAGGCAACACAACATATCTACAACCATCTGATCTTTAACAAACCTGACAGAAACAAGCAATGGGGAAAGGATTCCCTGTTTAATAATTGGTGCTGGGAAAATTGGCTAGCCATGTGCAGAAAGCAGAAACTGGACCCCTTCCTGACACCTTACACTAAAATTAACTCCGGATGGATTAAAGACTTAAACAAAAAACCTAACACCATAAAAACCCTAGAAGAAAATCTAGGCAAAACCATTCAGGACATAGGCATAGGCAAGGACTTCATGACCAAAACACCAAAAGCATTGGCAACAAAAGCCAAAATAGACAAATGGGACCGAATCAAACTCCACAGCTTCTGCACAGCAAAAGAAATAGTCATTAGAGTAAATCGGCAACCAACAGAATGGGAAACAATGTTTGCAATCTACCCACCTGACAAAGGGCTGATATCCAGAATCTACAAAGAACTAAAACAGATTTATAAGAAAAAAACAAACCCATTCAAAAGTGGGCGAAGGATAACAACAGACACTTTACAAAAGAAGACATACATGAGGCCAACAAACATATGAAAAAATGCTCATAATCACTGGTCATTAGAGAAATGCAAATCAAAACTACATTGAGATACCATCTCATGCCAGTTAGAATGGCGATCTTTAAAAAATTGGGAGACAACAGATGCTGGAGAGGATGTGGAGAAATAGGAACACTTTTACACAGTTGGGAGTGTAAATTAGTTCAACCATTGTGGAAGACAGTGTGGCGATTCCTCAAGGACCTAGAAATAGAAATTCCATTTGACCCAGCAATCCCATTACTGGGTATATATCCAAAGGATTATAAATTGTTCTACTATAAGGACACATGCACACGAATGTTCACTGCAGCACTGTTTACAACAGCAAAGACCTGAAACCAACCCAAATGCCCATTGATGATAGAATGGACAGGGAAAAGGTGGCACATATACACCATGGAATACTATGCAGCCATAAAAAGCGATGAGTTCATGTCATTTGTAGGGACATGGATGAACCTGGAAACCATCATTCTTAGTAAAGTGATACAAGAACAGAAAATCAAATACCTCATGTTCTCACTCATAGGTGGGTGTTGAACAATGAGAACACATGGACACAGGGAGGGGAGCATCACACGCTGGGGTCTGTCGGGGGGAAATAGGGGAGGGACAGTGGGGGGTGGGGAGCTGGGGAGAGAGAGCATGGGGAGAAATGCCAGATATAGGTGATGGGGAGGAAGGCAGCAAATCACACTGCCATGTGTGTACCTATGCAACAATCTTGCATGTTCTTCACATGTACCCCAAAACCTAAAATGCAATTAAAAAAAAACAGTTACCAAGAGTTGTGAATTTGCCAATTTCTCCTTTTAATACTATCAATTTTTGCTCTATGTTGAGGCTGTATTGGTATATAGATGTTAAGAATTGTTATATCTTTCTGGTGGAATGATCCTTTAATAAAGTATAATACTTTTCTCTAAACAAAATAATTATTATAATAGTGATACTAGCATTATATTAAGTGCAAGATATATTGGAACCATTTTATATGGAAGAACTCATTTATATGCAAAATCCAAGTACCCAAGGATAGACACCAAATCCCCATGAACTGAGCCAAACACCAATGGACTTACCTCAGTTAAGAGTTAAATAACAATTCAGCAAGACAGAGGGTGTAAGTGTCCGTTATCCGATCACATCTGTTCTGTCATTTGCACTTCACAATACCCCTATTCAAGCTGGGCAAGACTGGTTTTGTTATCTTTCAAAAAATAGATTAGAGGATGGCCGATCACTAGCAGCTCAGGATTGCAGCTCCCAGTAAAAGCGCAGAGAGCCAGTGGACGCCACACTTACCGATAAATTTTTGCTGCCCACGGACCAGGACATTCCCAGTGGAGGAGCCCCACGGGTCGCTAGCATGACCCTTTCGGCTGGCGCGGCTTTTTTGCCAGCGTCTCGGCTCGGCGGCTCTTGGTGCGGAGTAAACGGGACTGAGTCTCCTTTTGGATGATGTTTGGCACTCTGGGAAGTCAGAGCAGTCCATCCAGCTGATTGAAAAAGGGACTGAGAAGCCAGACCGGAGACCCCCAGGCAGAAAAGCACCACGAATTTCAACGCTGCTGTCTTGGCTAGCGTTGCGAGTCGCACAGTGAAAAGTACATAGATTCCGGAGCTGGGAATTGACAGGCTGGACGTCCACTCAGAGACCTAATTTGAAAGTGGGTGATTACAAAGACGACAGATGGATGAAACCATAAAGATGCCAAGAAGCCACCGTAAAAAAACTGAGAACACTCAAAATCAGAAAGTCTCTCCCACAGAGGACG
>PVKP010032825.1:0-25582 GCA_004027715.1 Plecturocebus donacophilus | reverse complement strand
TCCCCAGCAATTGCATAGCATTTCACAGGTTTAAATAAAATATTGGTTGGCTGCTTATTTGTTATTTTCATCCCCTATTCCTTCCTGTCTCCATTGTTAAGCACAATTATTGGCATAAAAGAGGTTTTTAATACCCATTTTTAGACTGCATTCTAGCCTGGGCAATAAAACAAGAATCCCATTCTTTCTCCCTCTTTCTCATCCTCTTTCTTTCTTTCATTCTTTTTTTTCTTTCTTTTGCTGTTTCTTTCTTTCTTTCTCCTTTTCTCTCTTTTTCTAAAAAAAAAAAAAAGTAGCCATAAGAGCACTGAGTTGGCTATATTAATATTAAACAAAATAAACTTAAAGGCAAGAAATATTACTAGAAATAAAGATGGATATTTCATAATGACAAAAGGTAAGTACATCATGAAGATATAACCATTATGTCCATCTAACAATGAAGCTACACTAACTTAGGTTACAAGAATGGAGTATTAGGGTTGATATAGCAGCCTTTTGATGGAAATTTGTTAGCTCAGAGGGTATCTGAGAGTTGAAAGTTCCAACCGAATTATCACTGAATGGACCAATGGACTTAAAAAATCAGTCTGCATGGCTCGGCATGGTGACTCATGCCTGTAATCCCAGCACTTTGGGAGGCCGAGGCAGGCAGATCACCTGAGGTCAGGAGTTCGAAACCAGCCTGACCAACATGGTGAAACTCCATCTCTACCAAAAATATAAAATTAGCTGGGCGTGGTGGCACATGCCTGTAATTCCAGCTACCGGGGAGGCTGAGGCAAGAGAATCGTTTGAACCCAGGAGGCAGAGGTTGTAGTGGGCTTATATCGCGCCATTGCACACCAGCCTGGGAATCAAGAGCAAAACTCCATCTCGACAAAAAAAAAAAAAAACAGTCTGCCATCATCAGTAAACAAATATAATTGCGTTAGATTTTCTTAAATATTTAACTACCAGATTATGGCAAAACTTAAATTAAATTGATCCTGAATTGCTACAAAAATGGCATTTGTGAAATTCCACAAATGTTGGATACTATGTTTTATGAGCTGTGGACTAATAAATCGTTCTATCTATTTCAAAATATTTATGCTCTCCCTATTAGTCCTGAACTAACCAAGGAGCTAAACTTCCAAAATGCAGCTAAAAAAAGAAAATTTAATCAGGGGCATATAAATAATATTATAATAGATAATAGTATCTACCCAACTAATCAGTGTAATTAATCTGAATTTAATGAAAGATTACTGTCATATAATGAAATATAGTTTAGTTCAACTGGATTTTTTTTTAAAGACAGGTTCTCACTCTATCACCCAAGCTGCAGTGCAGTGGAACGATCGCAGCTCACTACATCCTTGACCTTCTGGGCTCAAGTGATCCTCTCACCTCAGCCTCTCTAGTGGCTGGGACTACAAGTGCACATCATGACAACTGGCTACTTTTTGTAGTTTTTGTAGAAATGGGGTTTTGCCATGTTGTCCAGGCTGGTCCTGAACTAATTCAGTATGTTCTAAGAAATACTATTTGACAACAATCAACAAAATTAATTTGCAAAACTTGTTAACAATTTGTCCCATGTCAAATCACACAGACATAACCTTTTTCAGATAGGTTGTTCGAAAGTGGTTGTATCAGCTGAATTTTTCATGTTTTACTTCAGATTTTCAATGTTAGGTTTTGTTTATAGAGTGAGTTCTTTGATTAAAATAAAGGATATAATGAATAGGTTATTAACAAAGGTTATAAATAAAGTTCTGTGCCTATGATGTACCATAAACGGTGCGTTCAGCTTTACTAGTTAATGCTGCTGTTGTATTTGACCTCACTTCAGTGACCCTTTTTTGTTAGTTTATTGTTATTTAAAATTAAGCAAAATCTTTCTTGCATGAAATTTTCTTGATTAATTACTGTCATAAGGAATTTTCATTTCACTTAATTTATTTATTTTTTTTTTTGAGACAAGAGTCTCTTTGTTGCCCAGACTGAGGTAGAGTGGCAGATCTTGGCTCACTGCAACCTCTACCTCCCCAGTTCAAGTGATTCTCCTGCCTCCGCCTCCTGAGTAGCTGGGACTATAGGCGGGCACCACCAAGCCCGGCTAATTTTTGTATTTTTAGTAAAAACGGGATTTCACCATGTTGGCCAGGCTGGTCTCGAACTCCTGACCTCATATGATCTGCCTGCCCTGGTCTCCTAAGGTGCTGGGATTACAGGCGTAAGCCACTACGCCTGGGTTCATTCACCTGATCTTTATTGTCTACTATATTCAAAGTGTTGAGTGTGACACCAAGTCATTTAAAATTGAGTCTGGATTCTCAAGAGTCTGTAATATAATGAGGAAAAAACCCCAACAACTTTCTTCTACTCAGATCTCCACGATGTCATTTGCCATCAATGATTTGGAATATCACTGAAGACCAAGAGCCTCTGACTGCCCAATATTCCAAATACAATACAATTTGGTTCAAATAAGATATTAAGAACTTTGGTCAAGCACAGGAGATGTGGGATATACCGGCATGTCTTTGGCAATTCACAACCTCTGCCTCTACACTTGTTTCTCCATCTGGAAAGTAAAGGCCTTGGAAAGGATCGACGAAAACCAGCCCTAAAACTCCACGATGCCTTTTCCCGTACAAATATTTGCAAACTATATTAGAGCTCGAAAACAGCAAGACAGCAGAAACCGTGCGGCGAAAGTAAGTAACCGACTGTTGATCTCCTGCAGCTCTGCAAAGTGAGCAGCCAACCAACTTCACGGTTCAGAAACGTTTGGCCTCTGGACATGGTGACTTTCTGCCCCGGTAAGTCTTTTTTCTTCTGTCTCCTTTTTTTCTTCCTCCCTGCTTTGCCGCGTGAGATCACCGTCCCTCGGGGCAGCTCGCGAACGCCCGGGAGGCGAGTGTAAAACGCCGCGCCGACGCCCCTCCTCCTCCCTACAGAAAAACGCGTTTCTAGGCAACGGCGGGCGGCGCGTCACTTCCTGCCATTTAAACTCAGGTCCCCACCCCTCTCAGCCCCTTCTCGCTCCCACCCCCGCCCCCTTTGGTCGTGGGCCTCATTCACGCTTCCCCGGGCTTGGGGAGGGGGCGGAGGCCCGCAGTGACAAGCGGCCCGGCTCCCGTGGGCGCCGCACACCTGCTGTTTGCAGCAGCCGGCGACCCGCACTGCCGCTCTCGGAGGGCGGGGAAGCAGCAGCCGCGGAGCCCACCCGGCAGGTGGCCGCGGGCGGGGCAGGCGGGCGAAAGTGTGCGGGGGCCCGACCACCGCGGGGCCGGGACGCGATGGCGGCGGCGGAGCCCGCGAGCTCCGGCCAGCAGGCACCGCCCGGGCAGGGCCAGGGCCAGCGGCCGCAGCCGCAGCCTCCGCAGGCGCAAGCCCCCCAGCCGCCGTCGCAGCAGCAGCTTGGGGGCGCTGGGGGCGGCAGCAGCAGGCACGAGAAGAGCCTGGGGCTGCTCACCACCAAGTTCGTGTCGCTGTTGCAGGAGGCCAAGGACGGCGTTCTGGATCTCAAAGCGGTGAGCTCGGGAGGCGGGGACGGGGGCGGACTTCGGAACCAGTGGTCCCCGGGGAAGCTCAGCCCCTCGCGGCGTGGGTCTGGCGGCCTGGTGTGGACGCGCCCTGCGGCGATCCGGACCGGGAGATCCGAGGACCATGTGGCCAGCGCCCGGGTCCTGGACGCCGGGATGGGGGAGGGACGAGGGACCAGGATGGCCCCGAGCGGACGCGTAACCAATGGGGCCCGGCGCCACGCCGGACTCTCGACAAAGAGCTCGGCACCTCGAGCGCGCCCGCGTGGCTTCTGTCTCCGGGCGCAGGGACCTGAGGGCGAGCGACTGTCTGTTGCTCCGCGTCCACCTGTGGCAGAGGCTCACGGGGTAACGGGCGCTTTGCCCGGAAATACTGTGGATATCCATGTTGCTGTTAAGAATTGATGGTTTTAATAGGAGATTCCAGCTGGAAACATGTTCTTTTAGTTTAAATAAAAAGGAGGAAAAACAGAATCCAGTGTGCCATCTCTACCGAATGAAAGGAGAAAAAAAATTACTTCTTTCCATGCCCCTCCCCGATAAAATAATAATGCTAATAAAAAAATTTTCTTGTGCACTTCTTTTCATCACCCTGATAGGAGGGCTATTTGACTTGTGACTTCATTTGGCATGTGTCATGAGTTTTCTAAAAGTGAGATCTGCTATCACACGAAAAGGGGGTATTTTACAACTTTTCACTCAAAGAGGTGGAAGTGCTCAGTAAACTCTCTCCCTGCCTCGTCCTTTACTGCGTTCAGATTTTTCAAACAGGAGCAAGCATCAAAAGCTGTTCTGTCATACAGGATGACAACCGATCTAGGCAGGATTTGGAAGACTTCAACATCGCTCAGAATAAAGAGAATGTGATTACTCTGTGCACCAAGTTTAAGTAAGAGCCAAAGTTTTAGAAACAAACAAAAAATACTAACTGGTCAGTAATCACTGCAAACCCCCTTTGCTCCCTAAATGTGGCCTTACTTGGAGGATTGACCCCAGCATCCAGGGAGTGCCTGGACCACCTTACCTGGCTTCAGAGTGTCACTGCAGAGTGTCACCTCCAGGCTCTGCATAAAGCAATGGCACCTCCCTGAATATAAGGACCAGGCTTGCAATGGCCAGCTCTCCCTGTCTTCTGCTAGGGGCCCTCCTCTAGTGTACCCCAAGGGGAAGTCGATCTTTCAGTGCCTTCTGCTTTCTCTGGATGTAGTTGGTGTTGTTAGTGATTGTTGAATTGAATTATCTAAATCGTTAACTTCATGCAAGTGAGGCATGCTGTATATATTTTGTATTTTGGTAAGTAACTTCTCCTATTTTCTTTTTGAAATGTTCTTGGAATTTTTTCCCACCTCTGGAAGTTCCTTGATCTCTTTTCCACCACAGGCCCTTCTTCCTTTCTCTCCCTGAAAGTGATTTATGGCATATGTAATATTTAAATTTTAGTGAATTAAAATGGACTCTGTTTAAAGAATTTCAGAAAGTCATGAAGTTGTCAGAGAAAGCCAGAGATGTTACACAGGTTGCAAACTGCTGTTCAAAATCTAGAAATTCAACTGTAGCCTGTGACTTTAGTGTAAGAAAATCAGGGACGTTTGGGGTTTTCCAGATAAAACTGAACTCTGATGGCCAGACTTCGAGGGCTTCTCCCTCAACTTGCCTCAGGGTATGGTGGAACTTTGCCCTTTCTTGACTTGAAATTCTTTAGCTTCCACCTGTTTCATCTGTGGCCATATAATTGCCCTACAGAAGACACAGAGGCGGTGAGTAGGATGTACAGTTTGATATTTCCTAACAATAATTACTTAATTCATTCTGGAACTCTCCTGAAAATTCAGAGGCTTCTACAGTAACACTATGTCTCATTATATTAATGACTTTATACTCCTAGAAAAGAATTTGAATGTCATTAGTTTTCATATATATGAAATACATATTTTATGTATTTTACATATATTTATTTATATATATAATCTTATATATGTAAAATTTTACACTGAAATCTTTCCAGTGATATTTCTTATTGTATACCATTGTAAAAGATTATTAAGACTTTTATTTTTTGAGAACGAGTCTCGCTCTATTGCCTGTGCTGGAGTGCAGTAGTATGATCTCTGCTCACTACAACCTCTGCCTTCCAGGTTCAAGCAATTCTCCTGCCTCAGCCTCCCAAGTAGCTGGGATTTTAGGTGCCCACCACCACGCCTGGCTAATATTTGTATTTTTAGGAGAGATGAGGTTTCACCATATTGGCCAGGCTGTTCTCAAACTCCCAACATCAAATGATCCACCCGCCCCAGCCTCCGAAAGTGCTGGGATTACAGGTGTGAGCCACTGTACCTGGTCCATTAAGACATTTTTGATGATACATATTAAGGATGGACTTACAATGACAATTATAATTTTCCTCTAATTTGAAATTATAAACACGCATTTTCTTTTTCTTATATTCTTACTTTGGTGGGGGCATATTTCAGCATAATTTTTTTGAAACTTTTATAGACTACTTTTTAAAAGCAGTTGAAGAAACTATATATATATATATATGTATACACATATATGTATATACATATATATATACATATATGTATATACATATATATATACACACACATATATATATGTATATACATATATATATACACACACATATATATATGTATATACATATATATACACACACATATATATATGTATATACATATATATACACACACATATATATATGTATATACATATATATACACACACATATATATATATATGTATATACATATATATATATATGGTTTTTGGGGTCTGTTTATTTTTTGAGATAGGATCTCATTCTGTCACCCAGGCTGGAGTGCAGTGGTACAGTATCAACTCACTGCAACCTCTGCTTCCCAGACTCAAACCATTCTCCTGCCTCAGGAGATCCCAGTAGCTAGGACTACAGATGTGCATCATTACACCTGAATTATTTTTGTATTTTTAGTAGAGACAGGGTTTTGCCATGTTGCCCAGGCTGGTCTCGAACTCCTGAGCTCAAAGCTGTCTGCCTACCTCGGTCTCCCAAAGTGCTGGAATTACAGGTGTGAGCCACCACGCCTGGCCTTGAAGAAACAGTTTTTTAATATTCCAAATAATAAAAAATTATATCAAACTTCAAATAAAATATCCAAATTTTGGGGGTATCATAAAGTATCCTAGACCACACAGATGCGATTTCTTTTCTAACTTATACTGCTGGAGAATAAGAGAGTAAGGCTGTATCTTATTGACACATTTCTTCTTAATAATATAACTAATTGAAAACATGGCTCAACAGAGAAAATCAATTTTAATAAAGCTGTTGTATAATGAGTTGTCAACCACCACCACAGTCTGTCCTGCAGACTCTGACACAACGACAGATGAATAAATGCACTCTCATACCTGGTTCAGTGATTCAGGTGGGCTAAGGATGGCCGTTGGCTGCTTTTTTTTTTTTTTTTGAGGTGGGGTCTCACTCTGTCGCCCCAGCTGGAGTGCAGTGGTGCAGTCTCAGCACCCAGCTAATTTTTGTATTTTTAGTAGAGACGGGGTTTCACTGTCTTGGCCAGGCTGGTCTTGAACTCCCAACCTCATGATCCACTGGACTTAGCTTCCCAAAGTGCCAGGATTATAGGCGTGAGCCACCATGCCTGGCCCATCTTCAGCTGCTTTCACAGGGCGAACCGCAGCCAATCAACCCAGACTCCCTCTCCATCATTACATTTATTCAATCAGATTTTATAACGGAGGTTCTAAGTTAACACACCGGTGGATAATTAACATGGTTAAAAGAGTGGTTTTAGGAAAGATAAAAGCCTTAGGTTCCAGGCCCAGAGTAAACACTATTAACAGGTAATTCCCCGTTGATGTCCCCCTGAGATGACCATCCAGCACAAAATTTGCATGAGTAAACAGAGTAGAGACAAAGGGATATGGGGTAAACAGACTTAAACTGGGAAAGCCTCTTGATGTCCCTATCTTCTCCCTATTTTAATGGACTGGTTGCCTTTAACCTGTCCCAATAAAACCTTTTGAAATCTATAACTTTCCCTAATATTTTCCATAATATTTTGCCAGCCACCCTGAGTGAATCTCAACAGTATAACTTAACAATTAGGAGGCAATAGAAATCCACTGAAAGTGATTTGAGAAAAGTGTATTCATTATCTCTGCAGCTTCACCCACACCATATAGTCTCATTTACAGTAGTGGAGGTGGGATAGTTATTTCTTTATTCCAGTGAGGTAAGAAATTATATCATGGTTATTTCAAGCTATGTGGTTTGCCAGTTTATGTTGTTAATAGGTAATATATATCAAAAGCTTACTATATCCAATACATTTTCTGCAGAATAGCCCCATTTCACAGCTTAGAAACTGCTAGTTAAGTAGGCCAAGATAGGTTAGATAACTTGCCCAGTGTTATATAGTAGAAAGTGAGAGCTAGGATTCGAAACTAGACTGTTTGTTGTTGTTCTCTATGTTATGCTACTTTTCAGTAATCTTCAAAAATAAATGTACATAGGTAGGTTTCTGTTTGTGTAAGGGCATGGAAAAATGCATGATTATTCTTACTCTTCTGCCCATGGTGGAAAAGAGGGAGGTACTGTGCTCCTGCATTGAAAATGAGGGTATTGGTGGCAAATTCTATATTATTGCACAAATTAAACCAGGATTCCACTTGTTCACAGTTAAGAATTTGAACAGCTGTTAAGACAGTCATGACTACGTGTCTATGTTGTTTTGAAAATTCTTATTAAATGTAAGTTAGAACTAAATTTCTACATTTTATTTGACATTTTGGTGTCAGCTTGAACTTTTTAAAGCATGATGAAGATTGCTTATCTCCTTTATTATAATTGTTTAACTTACAAATTACCTGAGTTAATGTGATAAAGTATGTATAGTGCTTCTTATCTGACAGTTTGCTGATGTATGCCCATTTATGATAGCCTGATTTAGATACATCCTGCAATAAATAAATAATTTAAGACCTTAGTTTGTAATACCAGGCAAACATTTTAAGGTAGAATTAGCCTAAGGAGAGATATGTGGGTAGGACAGCCAGAACTTTCGTACATGCTAACAGATTCTTGGGATACCTCCACTCCTGGGTGTATACCCAAAGAATTGAAAGTAGGGTCTCTAGGCTGGGTTTGGTGGCTCACATCTGTAATCCCAGCACTTTGGGAGGCCAAGGCGGGTAGATTACTTGAGGTCAGGAGTTTAAGACCAGCCTGACTAACATGGAGAAACTCCATCTCTACTAAAAATACAAAATTAGCCAGGCGTGGTGGTGCATGCCTGTAATCCCAGCTACTTGGGAGGCTGAGGCAGGAGAATTGCTTGAACCCGGGAGGTGGAGGTTGTGGGGAGCTGAGATCATGCCATTGAACTCCAGCCTGGGCAACAAGAGCAAAACTCAATCACACACACACACACACACACACACACACACACACACACACACAGCAGGGTCTTAAAAAGGTATGTATACACCTGTGTTCATAACAGCAGCATTCATAATAGCCAAAATGTGCATGCAATCTCAATGTCCATCAATAGATGAGTAGCTTAATAAAATGTGATGTATATACAATGGAATATTCTTCAGGGTTAGAAAGGAAGAAAATGCTGACATATGCTACAACATGATGAACTTTGAGGACATAAAGCTAGGTGAAATAAGCCTGTCACAAAAAGATAAATACTGTATGATTCCACTTATATGAGGTATGTAGAGTAGTCAAATTCATAGAGGCAGAAAGTAGAAGAGTAGCTACCAGGGGTTGAGGAAGAGAGAATGAAATTTGTTGCTTAATGGATGTTATACATTGAAATGTGTCCCCCAAAATTCGTATGTTGAAGGTCTTACCTCCATACCTCAGAATATGATTGTATTTGGAGATAGGGCCTTTGAAAGATAATTAAGCTAAAATTAAGCCATGACCTGACCCAATCTGACTGGGGTCCTTATGAGAAAGGGGAAATTTGGACATACAAAAAGACACCACAGATGCTCCCATCCAGAGGGAAGACCATGTGAAGACCCAGCAAGAAGGCGATCATCTGTAAGCAAGGAGCAAGGCCTCTGAAGAAACCAAATGGGCCAATGCCTTGATCTTGGACTTCTAGCTTCCAGACTTGTGAGAAAATAAATTTCTGTTGTTTAAACCACCCAGCCTACGGCACTTTGGGCAGCCCTAGCAAACTAATACAATGTGTATAAAGTTTCAAGTTTGCAGGATGAAGCATTCTGATGATTGTTTGTACAACATTGAGAATGTATCTAATAGTAAACTGTACACTTAAAATGATTAAGATGATAAATTTGATGTTTTATGTATTTTGCCACTATCAAAAATGAGATACCATTGCATATTTATTAGAATGGTGAAAATCCAAAAGACTGACAACACTAAAAGCTAGCAAGGATGTGGAGCAACAGGAACTCTCATTCATTGATGATGAAGATGCAAAATGGTATAGCCACTTGGGAATACAACTTGACAGTTTCATAGAAAACTAAACTTACTCTTACCATACAATCCGGTAATTGTGTTCCATGGTATTAGCCAAAAGAGTTGAAAACTCATGACTACACAGAAACCTACATGTGGATAGTCATAGCAGCTTAATTCATAATTGCTAAAACTTGGGAAGCAACCAAGATATTCTTCAGCAGGTGAATATATAAATGTTGTACATCCAGACAATATAATATTATTCATGAAAAGATATGGAGGAACTTTAAATGCATATTACTAAGTGAAAGAATCCAATCCAAAAAGGCTGTGAACTGTATGATTCCAGCTATATGACATTCTGAAAAAGGGAAAACTAAGGAAACAGTAAAATATCAGTGGATGCCAGAGGCTAGAGGGAAGGGAGGATGAATAGATGGAACACAGACTATTTTTAGGGTAGTGAAGCTATTCTGTATGGTACCATCATGATGTGTTGAGATTCACTCGGGGTGGCTGCCAAAATATTAAAGAAAGGTTAGGGAAAGTTATAGATTAGTCTCAAAACTTTTCGAAGGCTGAAAGATTTTATTGGAGGAGGCTGAAGGCAGCCAGCTCATTTACATTAGATAGGAAAGACATAGAGATGATAAAAGATTTCCCAGTTTAAGTCTGTTTACCTTACATCCCTTTGTCTCTACTCTGTTTACTCATGTAAACTTTGTGCTGGATGGCCCTCTCGGGAGAGATCAAAGGGGAATTACCTGTTAATAGTGTTTACTCTGGGCCTCGGAACCTAAAGCTTTGATCATTCATAAAACCACTCTTTTAACCTTGTTAATTATCCACAAATGTGTGAACTTAGAACCTTTGTTGTAAAATCTGACTGAATAAATTTAATGATGGAGAGGGAGTCTTGGTTGATTGGTGGCATTTCACCCTCTGAAAGCAGCCAACGACCTTCCCTAGCCCTCTTGAATCACTGTACAGTGTGAGAGTGCATTCATTCATCCGTCACAGGGTCAGGATTTGCAGGCCAGACCTCCAGAGGTGGTGGTTGACATCTCAATGATAAATACATGTCATTATGCATTTGTCAGAACTCACAGTGTAAAACAGCAAGAGTTAACCGTAACATAAACTATGGATTTTGGATGATAATCACGTGTAGGTTTATCAACTTTAACAAATGTACCACTCTGGTGCAGGACATTGATACTGGGGAAGGTTGTGCATAAGTGGGGGCCAGGGGCATATGGGAGCTTTCTGTACATTTTGGTCAATATTGGTGTGATTTAAAACTGCTTAAAAATACAAAGCCTTTGTTACCTGTGAAAATAGAGAAAACTAAAATAAAATATGAAGGCTATCATTAAACATCTATTAAATGCAAGGCATTTGGCTAAATGGAAGAAATAATTCTCAGGAGACAAAAGCTACATAGTAGTGAAAAAATATAATTACTGTTACTAAATGACTGGTAGTATACCAGGTACTTTCCTTGTGTTAGTTCATTTAATCCTCATAGCAAAACTATAAAGGAGATATTACATCTCCATTTTGCTGATTAGGAAATCGAGGCATAATGAGGTTAAACGGCTTACCTGATATCCACAGAAAATGAAATACAAACTCCAGTAGTCTAATGCCAGAATCGATGCCATGAACCAACATGGTAAGCAAATGGTATACCTACCTCTGCAGTTTGGTGGTTTTTTTTGTTTTTGTTTTTTTTATGAGATGGAGTCTTGCTCTATCACCCAGGCTGGAGTGCAGTGGTGCCATCTTGGCTCACTGCAACTTCTGCCTCCCAGTTCTCACCACCTCAATTCTCCCACCTCAGCTTCCTGAGTAGCTGGGATTACAGGTGCATGCCACCACACCCGGTTAATTTTTGTATTTTTTTTTTTTTTTTAAGTGGAGATGGGGTTTCACCATGTTGGCCAGGCTGGTCTCAAACCCTTGACCTCAAATGATCTGACTGCCTCAGCCTCCCAAAGTGCTGAGATTACAGCTGTGAACCACTGCTCCTGGCCCTAAACTTTTGGCACGATTTGAAAAAACAACTTTAACAGAGAAAAAAAAAGTCAGCCATGTCATTTTTCTAGTTCTGGACAAGATAAATTGACTTAAACCTTAAGACACCAGTTCTGAGATTTGGTCCTGATCCTGCCACTTCCCATCAATGAGCATGGCCATGATAAGTTTGGATGAGATACCTATTGATGTGGTTACACATATATTTGTCTGGGTATGTATGCTGTATTATGCCATTTCTTTAGTGTGATAAGTATTGGTATTTTAAAAAATATTTTTTATATTGTTTTCCATATGTATTTTAAATTGATAAAATTGTATATATTTGTCATATACTATATGATGTGTTGAAGTATATATACACTGGAGAATAACTACATCTAGCTAATTGACATACGGATTACCTTACATAGTTACAATTTTTGTGGTGAGAACACTTAACGTCTAGCATTTTTCTTAGCATAATATAGGCTGGTGCAAAAGTAATTGTGGTTTTTGCAATTTAATCGCAAAAACACAATTACTTTTGCATAAACCTAATACAATATGTTATGAACTACACTCACCATGTTTTACAATAAATTGCTTGAACTTCTTCCTTCTGTCTTAATTGAAATTTTGTATCCTTTGACCAATACCTCCCCAACCACTCCTTCCTGCCCCACCCCAGGCCCAGGTAACCATCATTCTACTCTCTACTTCTGTGAGATCAACATTTTTACATTCCACATTTGAGTGAGATTATGGGATATTTCTCTTTCTGTGCCTGATTTAGTTTGTTTAACATAATGTCCTCTGGGTTTATCCATGTCATTGCAAATGACAGAATTTTCAGATTTTTTTAAGAGTTTAATAGTAGTCCATTGTGTATACAGGCATACCTTGGAGATATGGTGGGTTTAGTTCCAAACCACCACATAAGATGAATATTGCAGCAAAATGAGTCCCACAGATTTTTTTGTTTCCCAGTGCATAGAAAAGTTACGTTTACACTATACGTTAGTCTATTAAGTATGCAATAATAGCATGTCTTAAAAAGAAGTGTACATTAGAAAATCCTTTATTGTTTAAAAATGTTATCGATCATCTGAGCCTGTATTAAGTCGGAATAATTTTGATGGTAGAGGTCTTGCCTTATTGTTGGTGGCTGCTGACCAATCAGGGTGCGGTTGCTAAAGATTGGGGTGACTGTGGCAGTTTTTTAAAAGAAGACAAAAATGAAGTTTGCAACATCAGTTGACTCTTCCTTTCACAAAAGATTTCTCTGTAGCATGTGACGCTGTTTGATAGCATTTTACCCACATTAGAACTTCCTTCAAAATCAGAAACTTCTTGTGCTTTAGCAACTAAATTCATGAAATATTTAAAATCCTCTGTTGTCATTTCAACAGTGTTCACAGCATCTTCACTAGGAGTAAATTTCATCTCAAGAAACCACTTCCTTTGCCCATCCATAACAGGCAAGTACTCATCTATTAAAATTTTATCATGAGATTGCAGCAGTTCAGTCACATCTTCAGGCTTCATTTCTAATTCTAGTTCTTTTGCCTTTTTTCTCTTTTAACTGCATCTTAAGTTTCCTTCCCTCCACTGGAATCCTAAACCCCTCAAAGTCATTCATGAGGGTTGGAATCAACTTCTTCCAAACTTATATTCATGTGGATATTTTTACCTCCTCCCATGAATTATGAATGGTCATAATGGTATCTAGAATGGTGAATCCTTTCCAGAAAGCTTTATTTTGTCCAAATCCATCAGAGGAATCAGCATCTATGGCAGCTATAGGCTTACAAAATGTGTTTCAAAAGAAGACTTGAACGTCAGAATTACTCCTGATTCATGGGCTGCAGAATGGAGGTTGTATGAGCAGGCATGAAAACATTAATTTCTTTGTTCATCTCCATCAAACCTCTTGGGTGGCCAGGTGCATTGTCAAAGAGCAGTAATATTTTGAAAGCAATAGTTTTTTCTGAGTAGGTCTTAACAGCAGGTTTAAAATATTCAGTAAGCCATGCTGTAAACAGATGTACTGTCATCCAGGATTTGTTGTTCCATTTATAAAGCACAGGCAGAGGAGATTTAATGTCAATCTTAAGGGCCCTATGATTTTTTGGAATGCTAAATGGACATTGGCTTCAACTTAAAGTCCCCAACTACATTCGACCCTAACAAGAGACTCAGCCTGTCCTTTGGAGCTTTGAAGCCATACATTGACTTCTCTCTAGGTATTAAAGTCCTATATGCCATCTTCTTCCAATAGAAGGCTTTTTTTTTTTTCTACATTGAAATCTGTGGTTTAGTCTAACCACTTCATCAATAATCTTAGCCAGATCTTCTGGTAACTTGCTACAGCTTCTACATCAGCACTTGTGGTTTCATTTTGCACATTTATGTTATGGAAATGGCTTCCTTAAACCTCATGAACCAACCTCTGCTAGCTTCCAACTTCTCTTCTTCAGCTTTCTCATCTCTCTCAGCCTTCGAAGAATTGAAGAGAGTCAGAACCTTCCTCTGGATTAGGCTTTGGCTTACAGGAATGTTGTGGCTGGTTTTGTCTTCTATTCAGACCACTCAAACTTTCTCCATATCAGCAATAAGCCTTTTTCACATTCTTATCATTTATGTGTTCACTGGAGTAGCACTTTTAAGTTTCCTCAAGAACTTTTCCTTTGCATCTACAACATGGCTAAGTATTTACTTCAGTAGCTTTTGCTGTTGGCCTGTCTAGGCTCCTGACATGCCTTCTTCACTAAACTTAATCACATCTAGCTTTTGATTTAAAATGGAAGACATATGACTCTTCCTTTTACCTGGACATTTAGAGGCCATTATAGGGTTATTAATTGGCCTAATTTCAATATTGTTTTATCTGAGGGAGTAAGGAAGCCTATAGAGACAGAGAGAGACAGGAGAATGGCTGGTCAGTGAAGCAATCGGAAGATATACAACATTTATTGAATTAGTTCATAGTCTTATGTGGGAGCAGTTTCTGGTACCCCAAAACAGTTACAATAGTAACATCAAAGATCACTCATCAAGATCACAATAACAGATATAATGAAAAGATTTGAGATATTGTAAGAATTAGCAAAATGTGATACAGAGACATGAAATGAACACATGCTGTTGGAAAAATGGTGCCAATAAATTTGCTTGATGCAGGGTTGCCACAAAGCTTCAATTGGTAAAAAACACAGTACCTATTAGCCTGAAAAAGAGAAGAGTAATAAAAGGAGATGTGTCTGTATATACCACATTTTCTTTATCTACTCATCCACTGATGGATATTTTAAGTCAATTCCACATCTTGGCTACTCTGAATAATGCTGCAGTGAACACAGGATTGCAGCTATCTCCTTGAAATACTGATTTCATTTTCCTTGGATATATATTCAGCAGTGGGATTGCTGGGTCTCATGGTAGTTCTAATTTTAGTTTTTTTAAGAGCCTCCATACTGTTTTCTATAACGGCCCTGCTTATTTCCTTTCCCACATCCAATATTCAAGGGCTTCATTTTCTTCACATCCTTGCCAATACTTGTTATCTTTTGTTGTTGATAATAGCCATTCTAACAGGTATAAGGTGATATCTCATTGTGGTTTTAATTTTCATTTTCCTGATTATTAGTGATATTAAGCATTTTTTTCATATACATATTGGCTTATTGCATGTCTTCTTTTGAGAAATGTGTAAAACAAGTTCATAAATTCATAAAACAAGTTATTTTTGACCTATAAAAAGACAGGCACACAATAATAATGGCAGACTTCAACACCCCATTAGCAATGTTAGATCACTGAAGAAGAAAAATTGAGGAGGAGGGGCTCCTCCCTAACTCACTCTATAAAGCCAGCATCATTCTGATACCAAAATCTGGTAGAGACATAATGAAAAAAGAAAATTTCAGCCCAATATCTCTGATGAACATAAATGCAAAATATTTTAACAAAATACTACAAACTAAACCCAAAAGGATATCAAAAAGCTAATCCACCATGATCAAGTAGGCTCTATTCCTGGGATGCTAGGTTGGTTCAACATATGCAAATCAATACATGTGATTCATCACATAAACAGAATTAAAAGCAAAAACTATATGATCATCCCAATAGACACAGAAAAAAGCTTTCCAGAAAATCCAACATCCCTTTATGGTAAAAACCATTGACAGATTAGGCATCAAAGGAACATGCCTCAAAATAGTAAGAAACATCTATGACAGACTCACAGCCAACATCATACTGAATGGGCAAAAGCTAGAACAAGACAAGAATGCCCACTGTCACCCCTCCTTTTTAACATAGTAGTAGAAGTCCTAGCCAGAGAAATCAGGCAAGGGAAAGAAATACAGGGCATCTAAACAGGAAAAGAAGTCAAAGTATTTCTTTTTGCTAATGATATGATTCTATACCTAGAAAGCCCTAAATACTCCGCCAAAAGGCTCCTAATACTGATAAATGACTTCAGCAAAGTTTCAGGATTCAAAAATCAATGCAAAAAAATTAGTAGCATTTCTGTACACCAGTAACATTCAAGCTGAGGCTCAAGAACACAATCCTGTTTACAATTGCCACAAAAAATTCAAGTACCTAGGAATACAGTTAATCAATAACGTGAAAGATCTCCACAAGGAGAACTATAAAACACCTGGTGAGAGACATCAGAGATGACACAGATGAATGGAAAAACATTTCATGCTCATGGACTGGAACAATCAGTATCTTTAAAATAGCTCTGCTACCTAAGACAATTTACAGATTCAACACTATTCTTATCAAACTACCAATGTCACAGAATTACCAAAAACTACTCTTAAGATTTATATGGAACCAAGAAAAGAGCCCAAATAGCATTCTTAAGCATCATATTACCTGACTTCAAACTATACTATAAGGCTACAGTAATCAAAACAGCATTGTACTGGTACAAAAACAGACATATAGACCAATGGAACAGAATAGAGAACCCAGAAATAAATCTTCACACTATATCCATCTGATTTTCAACAAATCCAACCAAAAAAAGCAATTGGGAAAGGATTCCCTGTTCAATAAATAGTACTGGGATAACTGGCTATTCATATGCCAAAGAATGAAACTGGACCCTTACCTTTCACTCTATAAAAAATTAAGATAGATGAAAGACTTAATGTAAGAGGTCAAACTATAAAAAATCTAGAAGAAAACCTAGGAAATACCCCTTCTCAACATTGGTCTTGGCAAAGCATTTTTAGCTACATCTCCAAAAGCAATAGCAACAAAAACAAAAATTGACAAGTGGGACCTAATTAAACTAAAGATCTTCTGCACAGCAAAAGAAACATTAGCCTACAAAGTAAACTGACAACCTACAGAATGGGAGAAAATATTTGCAAACTATGCATCTGATGAGGTCAGATCTAGAAGGAAGCTATAAGGAACTATATATAAAGAATCTATATGGTATTCAAAGCAGCAAGCAAGAAGTAATCACCCCATTACAAAATGGACAAAGGTGGGAGGCGGAGGTTGCAGTGACCCGAGATTGCATGACTACACCCCAGCCTGGGCAACAGGGCGAGACCATGTCTCAAAAAAAAGGGGGGGTGGGGAGGATATTAACAGACACTTCTCAAAAGAAGATATACAAGTGGCCAAGAAACATGAAAAAAATGCTTATGATCGCTTATCATCAGAGAGATGCAAAATAAAACTACAGTGAGATACTGTCTCACACTAGTCAGAATGGCTGTTATTAAAAAGTCAGATAATAACATACTGGCAAGGCTGTGGAGAAAATATAATACTTATACTCTGTTGGTGAGAATGTAAATTAGTTCACCCACTGTGGAAAGCAGCTTGGAGATTTCTCAAAGAACTAAGAATTGAACTACCATTCGACCTAGCAATCTCATTACTGGGTATGTACCCAAAAGAAAACAAATCTTTCTACCAAAAAGACACATGTACTCACATCTTCATTGCAACTTTTTTCACAGTAGCAGAGACATGGAACCAACCTAGGTGCCCATCAAGGGTGGACTGGATAAAGAAAATGTGGTATGTATACAGCATGGAATACTACATAGACATGGAAAGAATGAAATTATGTTCTCTGTAGCAACATGGATGCAGCTAGAGGCCATAATCCTAAGTGAATTAACGCAGGAACAGAAAACCAAATATGGCACGTTCTCACTTATAAGTGGAAGCTAAACACTGAGTACATATGGACATGAAGATGGGGCCAATAGACACTGTATACTACCTGAGAAGAGAAGCAGGGAAGGGAGTGTGAATTGAAAAAACCACCAATTGGGTATAATATTTTTCAATTTCCCTTCATATTTCTTCATTGACTCAATTGTTTAAGAGCATGTTTTTTTGTTTTTAAATTTCCATGTATTCATGACTATTCTGTAGTTTCTCTTGTTAATGATTGTGGTCAGAAAAGATACTTAAAATTATCTCAGTCTTTTACAATTTGTTATGATTTTTTGGCCTCATATATAATCTGTTCTGGAGAATGTTCCTTGTGCAGTTGAGAAGACTGTGTATTCTACTACCCTTGAATGGATGTTAAGTGCATTTGATCTAGAGTATAGTTTAAGTTTGATGTTTTCTTATTGACTTTCTCTATGATCTGTCCATTGCTGAAAGTGAGCTGTTGAAATCCCCTACTACTGTTGATTTACTATTTATCTCTCCCTTCAGATTTATTAATGTTTTCTTTATATATTTAGGTACTGCAATATTGGGTTCATATATATTTACAATTGTTGTATCTTCTGTTGCCGAATTGACCCTTTTATTATTATATAGTGACCTTCTTTGTATCTTTTTATAGTTTTTGACTTAAAATCTATTTAATGTGATATATGTATAGCCACTCCTGCTTTCTTTTGGTTTCTATTTGCATGGAGTATCTTTCTCCATTCCTTCATTTTCTGTCTATGTCCTTATAGGTGAAGCAAGCTTCTTACAGGTAGCATAAAGTTGAGTCATTTTTAAAAATCCATTTAACTACTTATTCTTTTTATTGAAGAACTTAATCCACTTACATTCAAAGTTCTTATTGATAGGTAAGGACTTAATACTGTCATTTTGTTGTTTTATAATTGTTACCTAGATATTTTCTTCCTATCTTCTTTGTGGCTAAATTATGTTGTCTAGTGGTATATTTTGATTCCTTGCTTTTTTATGTATCTGCTATAGGTTTTTGCTTTGTTGTTGCCATGAGGCTTACAAAAAAACATCTTACAATGGGGTATTTTAAGCTGATAACAACTTTGAACGCAAACAAACAAAACAACAAAAAAAATCTAACAACAAAAAAGCCTCTACGCTTTTATTCCAGTCAGCTCCCCACATTCTGAATGTTTGATATCATGAGTTTTATCTTTTTATATTGCTTATTGCTTAACAAATTATTGTGGCTATTGCGATTTTTAATCATTTTGTCTTTTAACTTTTACACAAACTCCAGAATACTTTCTGTGATGATGCTGTGTAAATTGCTTAAATCTTTATAGTCAGTGTACTTACTATGAACAGTGAATTTTAGACTTTCAGATTTTTGTGTGTTACTCCTTAGCGTTCTTGTTTTTTGAGCTTGAGGACCTTCCTTTACCATTTCTTTTAAAACAATTCTGGTAGTCATGAACTCCCTCATCTTCATTTTTCTGGAACATGCTTTATCTCTTCTTCATTTCTGAAGGACAGCTTTGTTGGATTTGGTATTCTTGCTTGGCAGGGTAACTTTCAGCACTTTGAGCACTGAGGCAGGCCAGAAGGTTGGGGCAGATGTGCCCAGCACAGGAGTGGTGCACATCTGAAGCCAGAGTACATTGAGACATCCCTGGTGCTGTTGACATCAGCCTGGCATTAGTGCAGCCCAGAGATCGAGTTTGCCATGAAAGCCTGAAGCCTGGGGCTATTTGATCCAGCATGGCACCATGCTGGGTCTAGAGCTTCAGTCCATTGGTACTAGCCTGGAATATGGCGTTGTGGTGGTCTCACCAGTGTTGGGTTTTACTTTGGCAGTCCTAGCATTGGAGCCAAAGGGATGGTGTCTCTCTCCTTGCTGTGCTTCCTAGGGTTGAGGGAGGGATAACGTGTAATATAAAACTACCCTTCTTATCCTCTTCAATGTGACTTTCCTTATTATTGTGCTGCAACCAGATAGTGTAATCTCTCACATGGCTTATTTAGCACTTGTGAAGGTATGTTATAGCATAGATACTTGTTCAAATTGATGTTTCTGCTGGGGAAAGTCTCTGAAGAGTCCTACTCTGCCATCTTGCTCCATCCCTTTCTACATATGTCATTGTTTCAATTTTGCCAGTAAAGACTGACTGTCCTCAATTACAAGTCCATAAGTTTCCTTTTATATCTTAATATTTTTGTGAAAGTGAGGATATATTTTTTTATGTTCCTCTTCCAACCTAAAATACAATTACTGAAGTAACATATAAATAGTAGAAAGCTCGGTTAATGTAGTCTAGAGTAAAAGTTGCCTACTGTGCAACCACCCACAGAGAACCACTGTCAACAATTTTCAGTATTTCCCATTTCTTACATCTTTTTATAGCTGAGATCAAATGCTTATTTTTCATAATTATTATTATTATTATTGAGACAGAGTCTCTCTCTGTCACCCAAGCTGGAGTGCATTGGTGAGATCTTGGCTCAATGCAACCTTCACGGCTCAAGTGATTCTCCTGCCTCAGCCACCCAAGTAGCTGGAATTACAGGCATGCACTACCATGCCTGGCCAACTTTTGTATTTTGGTAGAAACGGAGTTTCGTCATGTTGGCCAGGCTGATTTTGAAGTCATGGCCCCAAGTGATCCATCTGCCTCAGTCTCTGAAAGTGCTAGGACTGTAGGTGCGAGCCAGTGCACCCAAGCTGTTTTTCCAAATTGTCAACATGATTTATAATGTCTTTATAATTTTGGTCTGTCATATTACCCAGAATTAACCATCCTTATTAGTAGTTACATATATGTTTTTATGGTTTTTTCTACTTCATACAACAAATATGTGTTCATTAATGTGTGTTCCATTGTTTTTTATTTTAGTAGCTCCCAGATTATAGTTATAAGAAAAAGTCAGAGAAATGGGCAGTTACACACTTTTCACACAGTAAGGGGTGTTTGGAAGCACCTACCTAAGCCTTGAGGATTAGTGATATGAAAACCATAAAAGGCATCAGGGAGTAGCTGCGAGCTGACCTTGAAACTGCAGGACTCAAAAGTCAAATGTCGCCAGTATATATAAAATGTAAGAATTTAAGGTTACATTACAACTCTACTTAAAACAACATTCAGACACCTACAAGATCCTGCCTACTCTGGCACTCCTTCCGCTCCCGCCTCTTCTATGCACTCCCTCTTAGATGACTCCAGTTGCACTAACTCTCTTCCAGCACTCTCACATGCCCTCTCCTCTCCACCTCATGGTTTCCTGCTGCCTGAAATGAAGTTCTACACGTGTGTGTACACACACACACACCACCACCACTGCACCACACATACACACACACACACAACTGGCCACTTCTCTAAACCATCTGAGCTCAGTTTTTTTTTCCTTCTTTTAGATGTTTTTGTAGGCAGAACAGTGGTCCCTCAAAGATGTTCATTTACATAGGAAAGGGGAGTTAAGGTCAGAATTGCTAATCAGCCGATTTTAAGATGGGGAGATTTTTCCTAGGATGTCTGGCTGGGCCTGTTGTAATCAAAACGTCCTTAAATGTGGAATAAGGAAGGAGAGACTGAGAACCAGAGAGGTGGAAGCTTGAAAATGACCTTTCTGTCATTCTGTTGTAAGAAGGGTTCACAACCCAGGAAGTGTGATAGCCTCTAGAAGCTGGAAAGGCAAAGAAATGGATTCTTTCTTAGAGCATCTAGAAGGAGCACAGCCTTGTCAATATTTGATTTTAGCTCAGTGAGACCCATTTTGGACTTCTGATCCACAGAACTAGAAGATAATAAGTTTGTGCTACTATTCAACCATAAAAAAAGAAGGAAATCCTGTCATTTTTTGACACCATGGATGAACCTGCGGGATATTATGCCAAGCAAATAAGCTACGCACAGAAAGACACATACTACATCATCTCACACATATAGATAGAATCTAAAATAGTCGAATTCATAGAATCCAAGAATGGGATGGTGGTTACTAGGAGCTTGGGGAGATGTTGGTCAAAAGGGTACAAAATTTCAGTTAGACAAGAATAAATTTGAGAGATCTAACAGGCATCATGGTGACTATAGTTAATAACAATGTATTGCATTCTTGAAAATTGCTAAGAGAACAGACTTTGAGTGTTCCCACCACAAAAAAAGACCAGTATATGAGATAATGCATATTAACTGGCTTGATTTTGCCATTATACAATTATACATATTTCAAACAACATTTTGTAAACAATAAATGTATATAATTTTTAATTGCCAATTTTATTTTAAAAATTTGTGTTGTCTTAAACTAAATTTGTGGTCATTTGTAACAGTTAGCAATGGAAAACTAAGGGAATACAGTGCATACAGATGCTTGTCCTGAATCTTTCCTTAGTCTAAAGTGACTAAAGTAGGTTCCTGCTTATTCTCCTTCTCAGCAACCCGGGTTTTTCCCTTACTATCCTTTATCACAATATGGAATTATCTGTTCCTTTGTTTGTTTGCCCATGTTTCCCTGTGTCTTCTGTGTTACCAGTGCTGACCCAGCCAGTCCATTATAAGCTTTCAACAAATAGCTATTCACTTTGAGTTAAGTGAGAGGACATTCCTAGTCAGCAAGACAGTATATGTCAGAGCCAAGAGGCAGAGAAAGATGTGGGTACATTTGAGAAGCCATAAATCACATGACTGTTGTATGAAGAGAATACTGGATTGCAGGCAGATTTACAGGCCTAACCTAGGGTAGAGACAGGGACAATAAGAAGTGAAGAGATTCTGGTGATTTTACACTGTGGAAGTGACAGAACTTGGTGCTGAGTCTATGGGAATAGGAAAAATTATCAATGACTACCATATTGCTGGCTTGGTCAATGGAGCAGATAGTGGTGATTTTCATTTAGAAGTTATCAAAATGGAGAAAGAATTGAGAGGAAAGGTAAATTAAATTCTGGACATGAAGGAGACGCCTGTGGGACATCCTAGAGTAAGGCTCTGGCAGCCTATGGGAATTACAGGTTTGGAACCCAAGATAAAGTTGAGCGCTTCCAGTTTGTCTTAGATGTGGTTGATTCATGAAGTTTATATAAGGAAAAAGTTTTTTAGCAGAAAGAGGAATAAGAATGGAACTCTGTGAAACACTAGTAGTTGATTAGCAGAGGTCAGAAGAAAGGGAAAATAAGACAAGAGAAAAACCTGAGGGTATGGTAGCACCAAGACCAGGGAATGGTGTTTTAGGTAAGAGGGAGTAGCCAACCAGTGTCAAGTGCTACAGAGGATGCAATAGAACTTTATAGTGTCCACTGGTTTTAGTAACAGAGGTCATTAATGTTCCAGAAAACATTTTGGGCTTTTAGACAGTCCATACCAAAGAATTATTGGAGCAGAGCATAATCATCAATTTTTTTTCTGACCAGTGTCATGTGATACTACATAATAACCATCTTTAAGTCCTTTATTTCATGTTGTCAAATTACAAAAAGATGAAATTAGTTTTCGGTCCAATAGCAGCATATGATTTTGACCAGCCATCTCACGGCATCAGAAGTAGTATGGCAGCTCTGAGTTTATGTCCTGACTTTATAATGTCTAGTGCCCTTGGGCATGTTACTGAGCCTTGGTTTCCTCATTTGCAAAAATGGGACAATAATATTAACCTACCTCATGTGGTTATGATTAAATATGTTATCAAAATAAGTTTTTACTTTTAAAGCACTTAAACAGTATCTGGCACATAGTAAGTGCTACATTGAAGTGTTTGTTGGATAAATGACAGATACATAGATAGATGGATACATACATGTATATATACATACCTACATAAAATGTTCAGTATTCCAATTTTTTCATATTTTGCAATTTGAAAAGTAATGAATGATACTTTCTTTCAGTCAACTTTATAGATAGAATTTACATACATTAAAATGCTCCTGGACAGGTGTAGTGGCTCAGACTTGTAATCTCAGCCCTTTTGGAGGCTGAGTGGGCAAATCACTTGAGGTCAGGAGTTGTAGACCAGCATGGCCAACATGGTGAAACCCCACGTAATCCAGCTACTTGGGAGACTTAGGCAGGAGAATTGCTTGGACCCAGAATGTAGAAGTTGCAGTGAGTCCAGATCATGCCACTGCATTCCAGCCTGGGTGACAGAGAGAGACTCTGTCTCAGTCAATCAATCAATAAAATGCTTCTATTTTAAGTGAACAATTAAGTGAGTTTTGATAAATACTGGTACCTGAATGACCATCACCTCAGTCAGATGTAGAACATTCCCGTCACCCCAAACAGTTCCCTTTTGCCTCCTCCCAGTCATCCCTCAGCTTCATCCTCAGTCCAAGCAACCGTTGCTCTGCTTTCTTTCCTGTGAATTGGAATACTCTTTTCCAGAGTTTCATGTCAGTGGAATCATGGCATATGTACTCTGTGCTTAGCTTTTTCACTTGGCATCTTTTTGAGATTCATTCACGTTGTTGCATGTACCAGTGGGTCATTCCATCCTATCCCGGAGTAGTATTTTGTTTTAAGGATGTACCACACTTTGCATATGAATACATTTACTCTCTTAACTTCTTGGCTGTTATGAATACTGCTATGAATTCATCTATAAGCCTCTGTATAGACACATTTTTATTGTTTTACTATGTACTCCTTTGATTATTATTCCTTTATTAACTCCTTAAAAGTTTGAAAAGTTTTTCAAGCATGTTAACTTTTTGTTTTTGTGAGCTCTGTCTTTTGTCCATGTTTTATTTTGTGGTTTTTATGTTTTCTTTTATATGTTTAAATTATTGAGATAGTAAAATATTTTTATTTATTCTATATATGTAACATTTATAAGTTCCCACTGAAGGAAATTTTTGACATTTTGCTGTATATGCATGTATGTTTGTGTGTATGTGTTCCCAATAAGTTTGGGGGGTTTTAATCAGTTTTGAGAATGGGCTGTTGGGCAGTTATGAAGGCAGCTAACATGAAGGTTGGGGTAAACTCAAATCATAGTGCATATTCGTTATTTTAAAATCCATGTACGTTCTAGTAGATTCTGTCTAGCACATTTTTCTTGAGTATGACAAGTCTAGGTTCCTGACACCATTTGTTATCCTTTAGGCAATGAGATTTTGTGTATAACTGAGTTTTCTGATTAGCTTAGGTTTATCTCTTTGGGGCTTTTTGTGTGTTTTTTTTTTTTTTTTTTTTTTTTTTTGAGACAGTCTTGCTCTGTCTCCCAGGCTGCAGTGCAGTGGCACAATCTCGGCTCACTGCAACCTCCTCCAATGTTCAAGCAATTCTCCTGCCTCAGCATTCTGAGTCGCTGGTACGCCACCACACCCAGCTAATTTTTGTATTTTTAGTAGAGATGGGGTTTTATCATGTTG
>PVKP010032824.1:0-25554 GCA_004027715.1 Plecturocebus donacophilus | reverse complement strand
ATGCCTTACTGAAGTCCAGGGACAAACTTTCCTCCAGAAATAGAGAGAAAGATGCTGCTTCCCAGTTTCAGCAAAGGCAGCAGAAGGACCCTGGTCAAGAGCAGAGACTCTGGGTCCAGGCCCTCGGCTCACACCCACTCTGATATGGTTTGGATGTGTCCCCACCCAAATCTCAACTTGAATTGTGTCTCCCAGAATTCCCACGTGTTGTGGGAGGGACCCAGAAGGAGGTAATTGAATCATGGGGGTCGGTCTTTCCCATGCTATTCTTATGACAGTGAATAAGTCTCACGAGATCTGATGGTTTATCAGGGGTTCCTGCTTTCGCTTCTTCGTCATTTTCTCTCACCTCCCGCCATGACTCTGAGGCCTCCCAGCCATGTGAACTGTAAGTCCAATCAAACCTCTTCCTCCAAGTCTCAGGTGTGTCTTTATCAGCAGCGTGAAACAGACTAATACAATACCTTGGTACCCATAGAGTGGGGCACTGCTGAACAGATACCTGAAAATGTGGAAGTGACTTTGGAACTGGGTCACAGGCAGAGGTTGGAACAGTGTGGAGGGCTCAGAAGAAGAAAGGAAAATGTGGGAAAGTTTGGAACTTCCTAGAGACTTGTCCAATGGCTTTCCCCCAAATGCTGGCAGTGATATGGACAACAAGGTCCAGGAGATGTGATCTCAGATGGAGATGAGGAAATTGATGGGAATTGGAGCAAAAGTGACTCTTGTTATGTTTTTCAAAGAGACTGGTGGCATTTTGCCCCTGCCCTAGAGATTTGTGGAACTCTGAACTTGAGGGAGAGGATTTACATATCTGGCAGAAGAAATTTCTAAGCAGCAAAGCATTCAAGAGGTGACTTGGGTGCTGTTAAAGGCATTCAGGTTTATAAGGGAAGTAGAGCATAAGAGTTTGGAAAATTTGCAGTCTGACTATGTGATAGAAAAGAAAAACCCATTTTCTGGATAGAAATTCAAGATGGCTGCAGAAATTTGCATAAGTAGCAAGGAGCCTAATAATTTAAGATTCTAGCTATGAGCCTACCTTGAAATCTCACAGTTACGCTCTAGTTATTAGACTACCTTGGAGTCTCAGAGTCTAGCTATGGGACTACCTTGCAGTTCCACAGTTAAATTCTAGCTGTTAGACTTTGGGTGGCAACGTTCGATAAAGTTTCCCAGTCACATGTGTGGGTTTTGGGACCTTGTTCAGCCTATCTGAAGAGCTTTAGCATGAGCCAGTTTAGCATGAGCTGGAGGCAGGGCTGAGGCTGATGAAGACCCAGTTGAAAGAGCCGGTGACCAGCAAGGAGGCCCCCTTCACATATGCACTCTTTGCATCCTGTTCCCAAATGCAGACTGCATTTAGTGACTGATTTTTTTCCTACATCCGTTGGGCATGCACCCTTGGTTTGTTTACCTCACCGCCATTCCCAATTCTCTCTTCTCTCTTCCATGCCTCAAATTAAAGAGAAATCTTTGAAGGCAAGTACTCTATCTTCCAGGATTTCTTGTAGCTACAATTCTCCATGAGAGAAGTTCTAGCCAAGTTATGGAAGAGGAAATCTGTTGGGGCTTTCCAGGAACCCCATTATTTCTCAGATAAGAGACGGGCACATGCTTGCTTGCACGTCTCTACCCCTCCCTCTTCCCTGAGCACAGATGTGCAGTCTGCAACCCTGGCTCCTGTCTAGTAAGCACGGGTCAGGCAGCACAAGCACAAAACCCACTGGGGCATCGGTGGGTGGCTCAGCTTACACCAGTGGCCACTGCTCACTCCAGTCCCTCCTTATGTAAGAGAAAACCCTGTGTTTTAAACCACTGTAAATCCATTTCCTGGTTTTCAAAAAGTAAGATTATAAGGCAGTGCATGTATTACTTTGCAATAAACCATTGCCAGTTCACCTCCCAGCTGGTGACTAATTACAGTTGTAACATAACAAAGACCTGAAACGAGAACCTTCCAGCCTAGCAGGCAGCCCACAGAATTGTAAGCAATGATAATAACTTGTTACATCAGGTAACTAACTTTTGAGATGATATGTTACAAAGTAATACATGACTGAAGCGTTTCTCCTAAGTCCTGGGGCAATTTCTTACTTTCTGGCAAAACAAGATGCCCTGGGCTTTCTCTGCCTCTGCCTGGAATCAACCTATTCTTTGGGAGCTCTTTCCTTTAAGTGGAAAAAGGTAATTAGAAACCATGATCTGGGCACCAGGTGTGTTCATTGCTACTGATGTGACTCCTCCCTTAGCAGACAGAATTGGGAGAAAGGCAGATATGGATATGG
This sequence comes from Plecturocebus donacophilus, assembly GCA_004027715.1. Classification (NCBI taxonomy): domain Eukaryota; kingdom Metazoa; phylum Chordata; class Mammalia; order Primates; family Pitheciidae; genus Plecturocebus; species Plecturocebus donacophilus. Next base: position 23,266 of record PVKP010032824.1, on the reverse strand, counting down.
ACATAATGGGTACACAAATATATGTCTAAATGTCTGCATTGTGAAAATAAAGCCATGAGTTTACTGATATCTTTAATCCCTAACCAAAAACACAGGGAAGGAACAGTTTAGTCTTTTCTTTTTCTATATGTGAAATTCCTTTCTCCAACCCTGAGAAACACTGGCACTTGTTTGCTGAGGCCTAGAATATGCAAAGAATAGTTTCAGATATGCTACCCATAAAAGTGTTAAAAGCAAGCCTGTAACTCAATTTCAATATTTGCAGAGTTGTTTTTTATAGTTACAATTTACATACAGTAAAATGCACAAGACTTAAATGTACAATTTGATTAGGTTTGACAGATGCATGCATCCATGTAACCCATAAAAATATTGAACCTTCACGTCACCTCCAGAAAGTCCCTTGTATGCCTTTGCAGGCAACCCCCATCACCACAAAGCAAGCCCTTTTTGTCACCACAGATTAATTTTACCTGTTCCAGAACTTGGTGGGATGGATTTGTGAAGCCTGCGCTCTCCACTTCTGACTTCCTGTGCTCAGCACAATGCCTGTCCATTTCATCCAGGTTATCACTCACATACACAGTCACATTTTTACTGTCATACCATTGTCTGAATACACACAATTTGTTTAATCCACTACTCTCTTTATTAGCATTTGGAATACTTCTGCATAAAGCTGATGTGAAACACCTTTTGAATATTTGAAATGTTCCTTCACACACTGAACATTTTGTACAAGTTCTTTTTCCAAAATAAACTTTTATTTCTGGTGGGTAAATATCTAGCAGAACAATTGCTGGCTCACAGGTAACTGTGTGTGGTTAGTTTTATAAGGAACTGCCAAAACTTTTCCCAAAGAGTTGTGCACTTCAGCTCTCCTGAGCTGTTGTGTGAGAGTCCTCACTGCTCCAAATATTTTTCTTTATTTTGTGTTATCTTTTTAAATTTTCTTTTAATTTTAGCTACTCTAATGTCTTTGTGTTGTTTTCTTATTTTCCAGTTTGCATATCCCTGATAAATTGTGATACTGAGCATTTTTTCATGCAACTGTTTGCCAGGTGATTGTTGTAAAGTATCCATTCAAGTGGATTACTCTTCTTACTGTGTCGTTTGTCTGTTATGGTAATATTGTATGCATTCTTTGTATAATGTAGACAGATACTAATCTGTGGTCAGATACGTGTTATATGAATATTTTCTCTCAGTCTCTGGCCTGCCTGTTGACTTTCTTTATATCTTTTGATGACCTAATATTACTAATTTTTATGAACAATGATCTAGCATAATTTTATCTTCAGGTTTTTGCATTTAGTGTTCTTTCTAAGAAACATCTGCATACTCCCAGGTTATGAATATATTCTCCTAAGTTCACTCCTAGAATTTATGTAGCTTTTAAGTTTAAGTCTACAATCAATATCAAATTAATATTTAAGTATGACATGGAATGGAATTCAGGTTTTATTTGTATCCATGTGGATATCACATTAGTCCAATGCCATTGAATTTCTGTAGCACTTTTGTCAAAAATAAGTAGACTGTGGGTGTGTTTCTGGACTCTCTAGTCTATCCTATTGATAACCTACTCCTATGAGTCCATCCTTCCTGATCCCTGCACTTTATTCGACGTGGAATCAAGCAGTGCAGGGGACAGGCAGAGCAGACAGTGTCACCCATTTCCAGCGTTAGGGGCAAGTGTTGAGGCTTCACTATCAAATGGAAGCAGAACAGTCTGTTTCACAGATGCTGTGCCTCAGGTGGAAGAAGGTCCTCTCTATTCCCCGCTGGCTTATAACATACATGGGCACAGAATTTCGCAAACTGCTCCTTCTTCATCTATTGAAAAGATCATATGTAGCTCCTCCTTTACCTTGTTTAGATGATTCATGACTTTAATTGATTTTTGAGTGAAAATGGACCTTGTATTATTGGGTTAAACTCCACTTGGTCATCTCATATTATGTTTTCCACATATTCTTGACTCACTTGGCTCATGTTCTGATGAGGATATTCCAGACCAAGTGAGAAAAGAGAATCCACAGACGCCAACGCTGAGATGGTGGCGATGTTAGAATTACCTCAGGTTTTGAAGCAGCTAACGTAAAGGTGATTTCATGAGCAACTATAGACAGATGCCGAAGAAAGGCTCAACAAAAAAAGACATATTTTTAAAAAACAGAAACATTTGTACTTAAAAGAAAGCCTTTTAAAATTATTTTTAACACCTTTCTCTCTGTTCTCCATCAATCTATGTTTAAGCCAACCAGCTCCCCAGTTGCTGTTAAAACTATCCAGGCATTTTTAACATTTTAGCTATTGTATATTTCTGATGTGGTATTTGTCTTATTCTTCCTTTAAATTCCTTTTCTGTCTGGATGAGCTTCTATAGCTCTTCATTCATCATGACCACATCTTCTTATAAGTCATGGAAGCCATTTGTGGTGTTGTCTTGAAGCCACTGTTAATTCTACTGTCTGGGTCTCCTCACATCTCGTCTCTGTAACCTGATTTCTTTATTGAGCAGGGGCCCCATGTCCTGTGTCTCTGCGTGCTCAGCGTGTGTGCTGAACAGCGGACGCTGTGAGTTCTGCACTGCAGACACGCTGGGCTCTGCTGCTTCTCTGGTGGTTGAGGCCACTTTTATGCCGAGTGCTTTACGTGGCCGGGCTCACATCCCAAACTCTGTCTCCCTTTCAGTGGACAAAAGCCAGGTCTCCACCCAGCTCCTCCAGCCTCACAGCTGCTCTCACAATTGTCTTTGTTGCCATTGCTGACTTGTTTGTTTTGCTGGGAACCTCGATGGCTCCCCATAGGTGTGAGTTCAAGGGTCAACCACACGCTTTTGCATATATTAGGTGCAGATTTGGGGAGTTCCTTATTCCTTTTGCCCTTTTAGGACATATTCTTTTCTCATTTTAGCAACTCTAGGATCCAGAACATTGTCCTCCAACTCCCGAGACCTTAAGACTGTCGCTTTCTGCTTGAGTTATTAGGGCCCCACCCCTGGGCAACAAGGGAGTCCCCTCAGGTAAAAAGCCAGATATCTACCGATCGAGTCCAGAGTGGTTCCTTCTCACAAGGATTCAGCATATTATGTTTTTTCTCCTGGGTTCATTCACTCTCCACTGCCTTCAAATTGTTGCGAGTTTAAAAATTACTTGTGCAGGATAAAAAACTGTTACCTACAGAAGAACGCATCTGAAGGCTTCTCCCCAGCGACTTTATTCCGTCTGTACCCCACAATTATCTTTCTTTCCCTCAGTATTGCTCACCCATCACCAGGCCTACCCTCAGCACCTGGGGAGTAAAATCACTGCTATTGGGCACAGTGGTAGACATTGTATTTCATGAACACCTGAAATAAATACAGTCAAGTCACAGGTCTAACTTTTCACACTGCCTGAAGATTCTGGACGTAGGCATCCACGCCTGGATTCTGAGAATGCCCCTGAGTTCTACAGGGCTGTGCTCCCCTTTACTCAATGCTAGCTTGGCTGATCGACAGAGGAGGGAGAGGAGAGTGCTCACCTGGTGTGGTCCCAGGCTAGCCCAGGGCGACGGGCCGCTGGGATGATGCCAGACGCAGAGCCAGCCACCTCACGTGCCCACCACCTATGTAGCTGGACGGACCTCAGAAACACAAAGCTGACTGAACTCAGACCAGAAGTAACTGTCACCTGAGCATCTCTCTCTTTTTTTCTATTATACTTTGAGTTCTGGGGTACACGTGCAGAACATGCGGGTTTGTTACATAGGTATACACGTGCCATGGTGGTTTGCTGCACCCATTCCCCCTGTCATCTATGTTAGGTATTTCTCCTAATGTTAGCCCTACCTAGTCCCCCTACCCCCTGCTGTCCTTCCCCTAGCCCCTCAACCCCTCAACAGTCCCCGGTGTGTAATGCTCCCCTCCATGTGTCCATGTGTTCTCATTGTTCAACACCCATTTATGAGTGAGAACATGTGGTGTTTGATTTTCTGTTCTTGTGTCAGTTTGCTGAGAAAGATGGTTTCCAGATTCACCCATGTCCCTGCAAAGGACATGAACTCATCCTTTTTCATGGCTGCATAGTATTCCATGGTGTATTTGTGCCACGTTTTCTTTATCTAGTCTGTCATTGATGGGCATTTGGGTTGGTTCCAAGTCTTTGCTATTGTAAACAGTGCCACAATAAATATACATGTGCAGGTGTCTTTATAACTTAATGATTTATAACTGATTGATTTATCATCCTTTGCGTATATAGCCAGTAGTGGAATTGCTGGATCAAATGGTATTTCTAGTTCTAGATCCTTAAGGAATCGCCACACTGTCTTCCACAATAGTTGAACTAATTTACACTCCCACCTGCAGTGTAAAAGTGTTCCTATTTCTCCACAGCCTCACCAGCATCCATTGTCTCCTGCCTTTTTAATGATCGCTGTTCTAACTGGGAAGAGATGGTATCTCATTGAGGATTTGATTTGCATTTCTCTACTGACCAGTGGAAATGAGCTTTTTTTTCATATGTTTGTTGCCTGCATAAATGTCTTCTTTTGAGAAGTGTCTGTTCATATCCTTTTCCCACTTTTTGATGAGGTTTTTTTCTTGTTTATTTGTTTAAGCTCTTCCTAGATTCTGGTTATTAGCCCTTTGTCAGATGGATAGATTGCAAATGTTTTTCCCCATTCTGTTGGTTGCTGATTCATTCTAATGATAGTTTCTTTTGCTGCGCAGAAGCTCTTAAGTTTAACTAGATTCCATTTGTCCATTTTGGCTTTTGTTGCCATTGCTTTTGGTGTTTCAGTCATGAAGTCCTTGCCTATGCCTATGTCCTGAATGGTCTTGCCTAGGTTTTCTTATACAAAAATTAACTCCAGATGGATTAAAGGTTTAAACATAAGACCTAACACCATAAAAACCCTAGAAGAAAACCTAGACATCTCATTTTTAAAAATCCAGGATGGCTTCACGTCATGGCTAAAACTGACCTGTGCACCTAAACCAGCAAACACTTGCAGCATCGATGCTCAAGCCAGCTGCATGGGCACACAGGCCACTGGGGGAGCCCCAGGACAGAAAAGATGATGGCGGGAGGAGGTGTGGGGAGCAGCTAGGCACAGCAAGGACCCACCCGGTGGCAGGCAGCCCGAGGCGTCAGCTCCCTAGAGTGCCGTCCCGAGCAGAGGAGCTGGAGTCCTGAGCAGCACAGCTCTTCCTGCAGCCACCACAGGACGGTGGATGCCAAGGACAGCTAAGCTCATGTTCTTTCATCTCAGCTATATCTGTGCCTAAAACAGGGTAACACCTGTCCTCATCTGAATAGAGAAGATTGAAAAAATATGAAAAGTGTAAGGAAAATAGAAGCAAAATCTAATGCATAAGAAACCATAACTATTTGATTGACCCGCAGATAATACTTTAGAGGAAAGAACTCGAGGCTTAAATTGGGATTCTATGCCCTCTCCTGGGTATACCTACAGTAAGAATTCACTCCATGTATATGTACCACATTTTCTTTATTCAGTCTATCATGGATGGGCGTTTGGGTTGATTCCACATCTTTGCAACTGTGAATTGTGCTGTGATGAACATACATGTGCAGGTATCTATAATAGAATGATTTATACACCCTGAAATACTATACAGCCATAAAAAGAAATGAGATAATTTCCTTTGCTGGGACATGGATGAAGCTGGAATCCATTATCCTCAGCAAACTAATGCAGGAACAGAAAACCAAATACTGCATGTTCTCACTTATAAATGGGAGCCGAACAATGAGAACACATGGACACAGGGAGGGGAGAAGCACTTACTGGAGCCTGTCAGGGGAGGGATAGAGCACACTGGGATAGGGAAAAGAGCTAACACACTCTGGGCTCAATACCTAGGTGAGGACAGGCTGAAAGGTGCAGCAGCCACCATGGCACCCGTTTACCTACAGGACACACCTGCACTTCTGCACATGTACCCCAAGAATTCACCTGAGACACGTTTGAGTGAATGAATCTATTCCTCGCAATCCTAGTCATGCCCTTCAGAGTTCCACTCATCCGAGCCAACGCTGTCATTTTCATTTTAACTTCAGAAGGGGAGCATATGTGCTAGACAAACAGATCATTTAAGATCATCTTACTGTCAAATCTCTTGAACTTCATACAGGACTGCAAAACTCACAAGTGATTTGGACAACCATTGGATAAGTTTTTCCAAGACAGTTTTCCCAGTTAGCACTTACCACATACTGCGGGTTAGAATATTTGACAAAAGTGATTTCTCCCTTGTGGCCTTCCTTTTTGAGTTGTTTAATGGAATCATTAAGGGATAGTAGATAGAATTCAGTTCATGGACTTGAATGTCCACCCTGCTTAGAACAGAAACTCAGAACCCTGGTGCCCAGAAATATGAGGCACTGATTGAGGTCTCTGCCGATGGAAGTCTCCAGAAAAACACAGTTCCAGGCTCCACTTCCTGCAATTTCTAATTCCCATCTCTCTTCCAGGTTCCACCTCCCGCAATTTCTAATTCCCATCTCTCTTCCAGGTTCCACCTCCCACAATTTCTAATTCCCATCTCTCTTGAAAACAAGTTACTTGCTACATTGTGTTAAAATCAAACTCCACAGAGGAAGATGCGCAGCAAGGAAGGCTATTTAGCAAGTTAACAAGGGCTTTGTTTAGATTTATTATTTACACTAATCATTTTATCAAACAAAATACTGTATTTTCCTGTATTAATTAATGTTTATCCCGAATAAGAGATCCATACAAAAATTTCGCAAACATGCAAACAATTTCCCCATCTTATGTACTTGAAACCGAAGGCCAGGATTTGTCAATATTTTTGCAAAATGAAGTTTCATTAAAAAGAAAGCCCTTATTTAAAAAAAAAAGAAAGAAAAAAACCTACTCCTCCTAGAAATAGTCACAGCAATAATTATTCCTCCCTCTTCTATGCCCCATGCTTGACTATGACATATCTCTTTTAATATGTTCTAACTTTTATACTATTGGTTTTTTAGAAAACAAATCTGTTAGCAATTATTATCTTGGTATCAGTGTCTGAATTTGATTATGTTATTATAATCTCGTATTTGTCACTGACTTTTGCTAGGAACTAGTAATTCATTCCATGTCTATGGAAGTTCTTCCTCTCAGCTCTCTCCAGTGTCAAAGGGAATTATCGATAAGCATTCAGGGAAAATTGTTCAAAGCAGCAGAAGTGAGGTTGTGAAACTGATATGGTTTGGCTGTGTCCTCTCTCGAATCTCATCCTGAATTCCCATGTGTCGTGGGAGGGGCCCAGTGGGCAGGTCTTTCCCGTGTTGTTCTCATGATAGCGAATACGTCTCATGAGATCTGATGGTCTTATAAGGCAGAGTTGCCCTGCACAAGCTCTCTCTGCCTGCTGCTGTCCACATAAGATGTGACTTGCTCCTCCTTGCCTTCCGCCATGATTGTGAGGCCTCCCCAGCCACGTGGAACTGTAAGTCCATTAAACCTCTTTCTTTTGTAAATTGCCCAGTCTCGGGTATGTCTTTAGCAGCAGCATGAAAAACCAAAGTCGATTGTGGGGTGCCGGGGGAGCTCGGTGGGACTCTGTGCATAGTGGGTGGATTCCCGCCCTGGGGAAAGATGGAGACCTTCCTCTGAAAGTAGACACACTGCACGTACTTTCCAGGACTTATGAAGAATGAAACCATAATAAGATAATAAATGACAGCATTTGGGGAAGAAACACAACCAAATCTACATAAATAAATCATTCACCTGTCACCAGACAAATACTGAAAAATCGGTGGTATGAAAGTAGTTTGGTGTTAGGAATTAAAAATAATAAACTTCTGAATTATTTTAAGATGAAAATAACACTTGAAGTGTGCCTTAAACTCATATATTTTGACAGATTATTGCTCTTGCTTTTATAGCCACACCATAAGTAAGGACATAAGTTTAACCTAAAAATAACCCTTTGGGATACATTATGAACCTTCTTTCCAGGGATTTTAAGTTGCACTCAAATATGTTCCGTGTGGTGATCCTGACACTGAGTCCTGAATGGATGACAGATCAATAACTCTGAACAGTTGTCCTCAATCACAAAATTAGAAAAGAAAATGACAAATACAAAGTATCAGAGAAACAAGGAAAGAAGAGAAGGTGATTCCTTCAAATGGTTTATCTCCAGTAATTCACCTGCCCAAAATTCCAAATTTTGCTGGTGAAAATTAAATACATTCCGTCCTAGAATCAGCCACTCATCTAACTCAAAGCCTGGTGGGAGGATAGGATTTCCCAGCTGGGACCTGGTAACTAACTGCTAATTTTCACACTGGAGAAACATGAAAAGCTCTTCCCATGTTGAACAGTTTTATTTCAATTTGCAAAGGGTGTCAGCCCTCACCTGGCCTGGGATGCCTAGGTCTGCAGGCCCACACTCCTGCCATTTGCAGCTGGAGTAGAAAGAGGTGCCTTCTCTAGAGTCCAGGTGCAGAAGCTGCAGGCTCCTGGGAGCTTAGCAAACTCCACTCCCCTGTGCAATGGAACGAACTGCTCAGGAAGCCAGGAGCCCAGCCAGCCCAGCTGCAGAACCCCCTCCCTGCTCTCCCAGGCCCAGCCAGGTGTGAGCCCCGCCCCCAAAGCCCTGGCTTCCAGTCCCCTGGGTGGCAGCTGCGGAGCCCTGGAGCCAAAGCACTGGGGCCCTGTGAGCCCAGCCCCGCCTTTCTGTTCCACATCCCTCAGTCTACCGGCCTGTTCTCTCCTGTGAGACCTGGTGTGCTCCCTTGAAGAGATTCTTCATCTCTCGCCTTTAAAAACATCACATTGGGAATGATGGATGGCACCGTCTGCTCACATAAACAGGGCACCTTTTCCTTCCCCCACTTCACGTTAGAGACGGGGTGTCACTGTGTCACACAGGCTGGCATGCAGTGATGTGATCACAGTGCACCGCAACCTCAACCTCCAAGCTCGGGATCATCTCACTTCAGCCTCCAGAGTAGCTGGGACTACAGGAGTGTGCCACCAAGCCCAGGTAATTTTTGTTTTGCTTTGTAGTAATGCTGTCTTGCTGTGTTGCCAGGCTGGAATTGAACTCCTGGACTCAAGTGATCCACCCACCTGGGCCTCTCAAAGTGCTGGGATTACAGGTGGGAGCAACCACACCCAGCCCCTCTTTTCTTTGGTAAGACAGACTTAAAATGCAAAGCAGGGAACTGGGGACTTGGTGAGGCTAGGAGGAAGTAGAAATGATTGCTATGGAGAAAGTTAAATTATTTTGATTTGTGAAAAGTTTTATTAAGCCTAAAAAGAAAAAAATAGTGTCATGGGATCCTTAGGGTGTTGCTTTACCAGCCAGAACCTCTGTGGTCAGTGGTACCTTTGCCCAAGTTCTGCTTGAGCTCACTGGGCTTGTTCCACTCACTTGGCCTGGCATGCTCCATTCAACTCATGCTTCTGACCTGGATCCCATGCCTGGCAAGGGTGAGCCAGGCATGGAGCAGCAAGGGGTGTGTGAGTGAGCTAGCATGGGGTCCAGCCACTGTGCACAATCAGGCACACCAGCTGTTGCAGGGCAGGCAGCTCCAGGTACCAGCACAGGTGTCGGCTTCCTGCTGTGGCTGGACCAAGGGTTCCACCAGTGGCTTCCACTGTGGGCACTGGAGAAGGTGGCAACCAGGAATGTGGAGATGCCAGGAACCACAGGGCCCCAAAGAGAGTGTCACAGACCTGGCTCAGGAGCTCCTAAGTCTGGGCTCCCCAAAGGGCCACAGCTCTTCTCTCTTTCTCTCTTGTCTCCTTCTCGTCACCTGCAACATAACAAGCAGGGAGATGTATTTCAGTCCTGCTTGTGTTACAGCTCTTTCAGTACCCCCATTCAGCAGGTCCTGAGTTCTTGTCCGATGTCCAGGAAGAATGAGGCATGCAGACAACTGGAGGGTGAGCAAGGTGAAGAGGTGCTTTGTTGAGCAACAGTACAGCTCTCAGGAGACCCAGAGCTGGTAGCTCTTCTCTGTAGGCAGGTCAGCCGATCATCTGCACAGCCCTCAGCAGGAAGAAGACCTGGAGTGGGTAGCTCCTCTCTGCAGGTGGGTCATCCTGTCATCTGCACAGCCCTCAGTGGAAAGAAGATGTGGAGTGAGTAGCTCCTATTCACAGGCAGGTCATCCAATTGTCTGTGAAGCCTTAGCAGAGAGAAGATCTGCAGTGGGTGGCTCCTGTCCCCAAGCAGGGCACCCCATCATCTGTACAACCCTAAGCAGGGTGAAGACCTGGAGTGGGTAGCTCCCATCCCCAGGCAGGATGCCTCATCATCTGTACCACCCTCAGCAGAGAGAAGACCCAGAGTGGGTAGCTCCTCTCTGCAGGCATGTTGTCCTCACAAGTGTACAGCTCCCAGTGAGAGGAAACCCACAGTGGGCAGCTCCTCTCCCCAAGCAGGTCATCCCATCATCTGCCCAAGTCTGGCTGAGTCTGGGGCTTTTATGGGCTTCAGAGGGGAGGAAATGCATGCTGATTGGTCCCTGGGTGGCCATGGGCAGGCCCAGAGAAAGCATCGGAAGTTCTCATTCTGGTCTAGGCAACTGGCAGCCCAGCCCAGGCTTCAGGTCATCCCTGGCTTGAAGGTGGGGTTTCACTGGGGATCCACCCTGTTCTGCCCAGAAACCTGTCTGCCTCCTGGCAGAGCCTGTTCCCTGCTGCATTGGCTTGGGCATGGCCATGCAACATTCTCCGGGTACTGGAAGCTGGAGCTATGAGTGCACTCATCTTGGCCTGCTGGGCTCAGTCCTGCCCCACAAGAAGGACCACACACTTGCAGCCCTTGCCTCCCAAGCCTGGGTTCTAGGCTAAGAATCTCAGGGAGCAGATAGGATCTGGACCCACAGCCTAGAGCAGAGCCCTCTGCTGGTCCTTAGACCTTGAACAAGAGACATGTGCTTGTTCAAGAATTTTAAGGTTCTTTTAGCAGCAATATCTTAGCAAAAACCTGATTAAGATACCATGTTTCCTCATTACTTCATAGGCCTCTGCAACAGATTGTCTAAATATTTGGGTAGGTTTTTCTTGTTAGGGAAGTCAACGCTCAGACATTCCAACATATTTAAAAGAACCCAGATATACTGAGTTTTTAGATACACTGTTTCAGATGTTAAGGAAATTTCACTCGCTAGATTGTAAAGGAAACTGGTGTTTAAGAAAATTGGTTAGTTTACCTTGAGTTACACTCATGAATGGAAAACTGAAGGGTGATCCCCCTAACTTTACAAGATTTATAACTAGAGTAACACTAGTTGCAAATTAGACTAATCCATAGGGAAATCTGGGACTTAAAATTGGTAATACGTGTGTGTGTGTCTGTGCAAATATATGTATTCATATGTCAAATATTTAAATATTTAAACCAAGTAGCTATAAATAGTATATCCTGTGCACAAAAGCCACGCTTGGGTATCAACACGTCCATGTGCTACCATTGGAGAGCACACAGTAGGTGTGCATGAGTCAAAGTGGTGAACACTCCAATCTTTTTTGCTTTCTGTAAGATGCTCGTGTGCCTTTCAGGTGGAAAGCTCAGGTGTGGCTCACAGGACCCACGTGTGGACAGGGCTGTTAACCATCTGTGTTGTGCTTTCTGTGTTGTTGGACATTTATGTACAAACACACACTCAAGCAGCAATACCATTACTTCTAGTTAGGGTGGATGAGGGATTGAGAAGGGGCTTTAACCCTTCACTTCATATACACGTGCAGTTTATTTTAACTTTTAAACACTTTTCATGCATTACTCTTGATGACAGAAGTGGCCTGTCCAGAGTGGACACTGAGAAGTTGCTGGCTGCAGCTGGGGCTGTGCACTCCATGGAGCCAGGAACAGGTGCGAGCCCCGCCCCCTTCCGAGTTGGCGGGGTGGGAGCCCCATGCTCCAGGCACAGCTGTCCAGCCATGGCTGTGGGCCTGGGCATCCCTTTGCTCTCAGGAGCTTGAGAAGGCCCCCCCCCACCCCTGCAGGCTGAGAAGTGCCTTCTCCCACTGCCTGGGCTCTCCCCACTCCCGGCACCTGCTCTGATTTTGGAGCAAAGTTGTGGCCAAGTCCAGGTGCTGTCATGAGCCAGCTGGGTGTGTGCACACTTGGGGCCGTGCTGATTTGCCAGCCCCCTGCCACCTGAATCCCCTCCAGACTTTGGGCACCAACGAGCATGAGAGGGAGGCCAAGGTGGGGTGGAGGGTGGCTGGGCATGGGCCTGCAGGTGCCCCTAAGCAGGAAGAGCCCGGGCACCATGAACAGGTATCAATATTAACCATAGTCAAATGCAGGACAAAAAAGGCTTCAGTCCACTGAAGAGGGTCTTTTAAACTGACCAAACGTGTCATACACAATGGAGAACACTAGCTACAGTGGTAAGAAATTGTTAGGCTGCTAGCAGAAATTTCAAGTTACATCAAGAGTTACCAGAGATGAATACTTCTCTCAGCCTTTGACGCATTAGGCAGAGAGAAACACAAGGATTTGTGAAACATAGTAAGTAAATTGTAACTTAACAGCTACATAGCAAACTGCTTCCTGATGGCGGAGACTTTGCTGCCTCTTAGAATAACAATCAGACATTGATAGAAAATAATCGTACGCCAGTTTTCAAAGAAACCTTTAATGAATTTACAGAATGATGTATTTGTACCACAGTTTAGAGACAATAAATGAAAATTTGTAACAAATAGTAGACATTTAAAATAAAAACCAATCATGCAATTCGAAGCACAAAATCTTAAATAGCTATTCAAAGAAAAAATACAAATTTCAAATAAAGACTGATTTTAAAAGTGAAATGAGAAAAGGCATGGCAAAGGCTAAATGCAGAGCAAACATTAATACGTAAATGTTCCCTGTGCTTCAGAAAGAAAGATGAGCCCGGGCGCGGTGACCCACTCCTGTAATTACAGCACTTTGGGAGCCCAAGGCGGGCGGATCACGAGGTCAGGAGATCAAGACCATCCAGGCCAACGTGGTGAAACCTCGTCTCTACTAAAAAATACAAAAGAATTAGCTGGGCGTGGTGGTGCACACCTGTGGTCCCAGCTACTCGGGAGGCTGAGGCAGGAGAATCGCTTGAACCCAGGAGGCGGAGGTTGCAATGAGTTGAGATTGTGCCACTGCACTCCAGCCTGGGTGACAGAGTGAGACTCCTCCATCTCAAAAAAAAAAAAAAAAAAAGCTGGGCACGGTGGCTCACACCTGTAATCCTAGCACTTTGGGAGGCCGAGGTGGGTGGATCACCTGAGGTCAGAAGTTCAAGACCAGCCTGGCCATCATGGTGAAACCCCATCTTTAAAAAAAAAAATTATAAAAAAAAGAAAAGAAAGGAAAGAAGGAGATTGCTGTGGGTTTCCTCCCTGTGGAATACTTCGATTTTAAGGAACACAGAAGTTCTGTGCTGGACAGCATCGGGGCAGAAGGAAGTCTTCCCCAGTAATTCCACGAGGCAGCCGTTGCCTTGATGATCGAGCCTTACGGAGGTAAGTCAAAAAGATGCTGGAGCCGTCTCCTGGAAACACGCTGATTTCTATAACCCTTGTGTTTTCTCAGTTTTCTAAAATGAGTATGTATTTCTTCCGTGTGCTTTTTAAAATTGTTTTAGACAGCAAAACGGCCGTGGGAGAGGCTTTTCTGGACTACGCTGGGGAGGAGAGTCACGGAAGGGGCCCGCACCCCACAGACAGCACCAGGACGGGTGCTCTCTTTCCCGCTGGGTTGTAGCTACTCTGCATGTGTGGGAGCCTGACCGTGACTGGACGCCGGTCTTCAAGTCATTACTCCAAAAGTGCCTTCACTGGGTTCTGGAGGAAGGCAGAGCTGGGAAACCCAGTTTCTCACAGAGCCCCACTCGCAGAGCCCAGTCTCAGGTGGGCAAAGCAGCGGATCTGCCCTCCCCTCGCCCACATCCTCCTAGCCTATTCTAGGAAGCCACTGGGCCTCTGCTGGTGCTGGAATGGAATAGATTGGCTCCAGCCACAGCACCTGCCTGGTGCCAGGTGTGAGTTCACACGCGCTCATCTCTGACACTGGCGTCTCACCTGCTCAGTGACCCCATCCTAGGAGTGTCTTCAGGAGAGCGTCTGGCCAGCGAGAACCTAGCATCTGGGGCTGCACATCCTCCGAAGCCTGCCCGTTCATGTGCTGGTCTTCCCCAGACGGCCACGGTCTGGGTGCACGCCACTCCCACACGGGCAGCCACTGCTGAGTGCTTTTCCTCCCGAGGTGAACACACACGGAATTCTCCAATGTTCAGTGGCCTCCCATGACGTTCAGGACCCCACGGGAACACCTTACAGCATCATCTGATTTCGTCCTCACAGCAAGGCCATGCGGCAAGGCTCACACCTGCCAAAGCCAGGGTTGGCCTAGTGTCCTGACTGGGCTACATTTACCTCCCTTGTGGTTCCAATGTGCTGCTCCCTGTTTTCCTCCAAAGCATCACGTCGCAGGACAAAACCCCTTTGTTCGTAACATTTCAAACAGTCACTAAACGGTTTGAAAGAGCATCGTTTAAAGACATAAACTGGTTTCCTCTGCCCAGTCTGACTCTATTACGATAGAACTCTTAAACGAGCCATGAAACGTGGAGCAGCTGCAGTGGCACCGTGCAAACCCCGTGGCCTGCAGTCCTGGGGATGGTTCCAAAGGCAGAGTTGTTCCATCTCTGTGGGCCCCGAAACCTCAATTCAGAAATGCAGCAGCAGAGCTGAATCCACTCTGGAGTGACTTCCAGGGCTGTTCTGTGACTTCACAAACACTTCCCACTGGTGGATTTTAGAAAATGGTTACTTCTGCCAATGAGTGTCCTCAGAGGCTGGACTCACTCAAATTGCAGAGTTATCTCGGTGTTACTGTGTCGTTGAGTTTCATACCGCAATATTAGAAGCACGTGGCTTTTCTCAATGACCATTCCTAGCCTCTGTTTCTGGATTGATTCATGTCAGTGTCCTTTATTTGTCTATTTCTGCAGTTTGGGAGAAACGCTTCATTTGTTAGAAGCCAAAAGTAGAACTGAACATGCTTGTCGCCACCTGATTCTGGGGAACCAGGTCGCTTGGATGTTATGGGGAGTTGTGTTATCATGAGGGTAATTCTGGTCAGGTTTAATTAGGCAAAGTTGCTGCTTGAAGAGGCTGGGCCCACACATCAGGTAGGCTGCAGCACAGGGCCTTGTGGGGACATCCAAGGAGGTGGGACATGCTGTCAGCCATACCATCAGCCACTTCCTCCCTTTGAGAAACGTCGTCATTGAAAAGCAGGTGCCAAGGGATATGCCATCGTGAATGCATTTGGTATTGTGAGTTTGTTATCTAGACGTGATGATGTGCCATTCCCTAGTACTGCAGCTATTTTAAGCTCTCTTTTCCTTAACAGAGTCAGTTCTCAATTATCCGTCACAAGAGAGGGTCAGTGGCAGGAGTGAACTCGACTGACAGGCAATTAAAACCATGCACATTTAGCTGTAAAATGAACTGCACAGGAGAAAGTTACCTTGTAGGTTACTAAATTACAAAGCATTTTAAATTGTGTTCTTAAGTTGGTACAAAAACAACATATTTGAATGTTGACTTTTAAATCAAATAGGAAAAAAGGAACAGAGCTCTCACTCCGCACCCCAACCACACATTCAATATTTTAATTACTTTCATTATTAGTGATTCTGGTTATTTTTACCTCCATATCTCTTCATATGTTCTAGCACTCTTATTTATCAATTTTGGGTATTATCTATTGGCTGTCTACAGTGGGAGATTTTAGTTCATTTATATCAGTTCTCCCTCTCCATGTTTGACCAACATACCTGTCGGTCTGTGGTATTCTTGGTTCTCATGTTGGTTACTTTTGTCATATAATTGGAATTCTACTTCTTGTTTTGTTGACTATAGTGTGAATGGTTTCCTCATTGACAGGATGAAATCGTTACATCCTCTGTGTTTCCATTTATTCATCATCTCTCCCACCTTTTCCAATTCTTCTTCCAGATTCTCTCTTTTACTTTATATTGTCAAGTTTGATAGCATTTGCCTTCTATCCCATAACCATAATTAGAAATTATCTGAATTCTGTCTAGATTGGTTCTAAAGCTTAGAAAATCAATGAATAATATTTATGTTATGGTCTTGGTAAATTATTTGCTGCAAAGTAGAATCATGCTATAATTGTATTTCCTTTATTTTGTAGCTTTTTGACTTTCCTGGAGTTTCTAATTGCCTTGTTTTTCTGCATTAATTGCTTTTACCATGTTCTTAAGATTTGATATTTTTAAAACACTATCAAGTCAATGAAATCACTCACCGTCATTAATTCTTTTCCCAGGGACTTCCCTTTTGGAGGCCTCAATCCTCCTGGACTCACTGCTCTGTACCCCTGTTTTCCTGGGACTTAAGTTTCTCTGAGTCCTGAGTTGCATCCGCTGCTTTCTCAGATCCATGTCTTCTTGTCTTCTTGATTTTCTCCATTGCTTTGTTGCAGTACATCCTCATGTAACAGCTTAAGAGAGGGTTGGGGCATGAATCTTTGCACATCCACAGTCTATTTATGCTGTTTTCATAGTTAGTAACAAATACTTTGACTTGTATCTAAGGCCAGGTTCTCCCAAAGAATACCCTGGGACAAGGAAGTAAGTGAAAGCCATTTGCATGGCAGGTACTCCCAAGAATCTCTGGCAGGTGAGTGCAAAAGTGAGGAAGAGAAAACAAACTGCTATGATGTGCCTTACAATGAAGGTTGCCACTGTGAGCAGCAAGACCTCTGGCAGACTGTGTGGTAGGTGTGTTCTCCAAGGCATCTCCTTCAAGGGTGGGAGGAAACCAGAGTAATTGGCAAGACCCCCATTCCCTGCATGAGGTCTGCTCCCAGGAGTGTTGACTGCCTGAATTGTCTCACCTGCAGGTTGGCTCCATTGGCCAGAGAAAGTCCTTCTGCAAAGGTCTGCAAGGGTCATGGTAGGCTGCAGCCACCCCCAGGACAGGCCTTGCAGAGCATGCCAAGGGCATCTGCCTCCAGCGCCTGTCGTTCTAGACAGGAAGTCACATTCTTTCCGAAGTCTGAAGCCCATAATTACTGTCTTTTGGGATAAATCCCCTGTTTCTTGATTATCTAAAAGATGCTTTTATTTAAAAGATACAATATCTTCTTGCATTTTCTCTGAGAATATTAGAGTTGGTTCCATATTTTATTTTGTTCCCCAAACTGTCTGTCTCCCTCAGAGCCAGGTTTTTCTATTTTGTGGATTTCTGTACCCATGGGCAGTGCTTCCCAGTGAACAAGGGCTTCACATCGGAATGAGCAGGCGGGGAAGCAGCCATTCCCATGGGAAACGCCCCAGGCCAGCATCAGCGGGTTCTACTGCAGGACCAGCCTCCACACAGGTGAGTTCTGGCTCCCATTCTCCCCCACATACCTCCCTTCATTTTCTGGATGAATGGATTTTGGGGAGAAAATTCCTATTACAACATCAAGCAAGGTAGCCAGGAGGCAACTGACCATATAGGTCTGGATCTGGGGAGAGAGCTCTGAGCTGGGGACATAAATCTCTGGGTCACTGGCTTATAGATGTTATTTAAGCCACGGACCTGAATGAGATCTGAGAGACAGAGGATAGACATCGAAGTCCAAGACCTGAGGTCTGAGGTCTAAAGAGGAACCTGTGAAACTGTGGAGCCGGGAGGTAGCAGGAGGTGGGCGTTAGTTAGCAGTCACTGACCGTCTCGCAGTGCCTGAGTACAGATGTCCACGCTGAAGGTGTCAGCAGCGTTTGTCCCTCCCAAGGCTGTGAGGGAGGATCTGTTGCACATCTCTCTCTTAGTGTCTGCTGGTTCACCACAATTTTGAGGGTTCCTGGCCCTGCAGATGCATTGCTCCAATCCCTTCATTACACAGCTGCCTCCCCCATCCCCTCATTACACAGCCGCCTCCCCACGTGTCTTCGCATCACCTTCCCTGCGTGCGTGTCTGTCTCTGTGTCCACATTCCCCCCTTCGCAAGGCCTCCAGTTACAATGGACGGGGGCCCACCTTAGTGACCTCAATAAGGCCACTCCCAAGGTGCTGCAGGTAAGGGCTTCACCATATCCTCTTGGGGACACAGACCTCAATGTCCTCCCGTGCAGGTCTCAGGGTGGACACCCCATGCCCTCCAGCTGCTCTGTACAACACCCCCCGCACGGCCCCAGCGCAGAGGCCGCCACCATGCACCCACGCCCATCACCAGCCCCCTCTCACTCATGTGCTTTCCAAAGGTCACGGTTTTTTTAAAAATGTGCTTATGCCAGGCATATTTTTGCTGTAAATATACACAGTAATTAAATGTCATACAATGTGACAAACATGAAGGCTGGGCTATTTTTCATGGAAATCAAGTCAAGTATTTGGGAAACATTTGCCAGTAAGAAAAGTGACTCACAACAGTTACTGTGAAATTAAGAGTGGATAAAAACACCAAAAAAGACTGGGAAAATCTCTCGGAAATTTAAAAGGAGTCTTCACTCAGATTGCGTTGTAAGCAATGTATGTTCTTGACCTACTTGAAAGAAATCCAACCTGTAAATTGAAGTCAATATACTATGTGCGTGGTTTACAAAAACAAAAGAAAAGAAAGAAAAGGGGGAAAAAAGAAAACAGGAAAGAAAAGAAAAATACTGCAGTCAATAATTGATGCTCAAAGAAAAGACCTGGCCTCCACATCAAAAGATTGGCCGATTGGTGCCATGTGTTTGTTTAAAATGGGAAGGAAACATTTAAGGTACTGATTGTTGGTTTTATAATTCTGCTTCTTGGCTGTATTACAAAGCAGATGGATCCTACCTTAACATCACACTTCCCAGCTGAGGCTCAGGGGCCGTAAATATTGCATGTGTTGCAGAAAGTGGTGGCAAGGATGGACCAAGCAGTGGAACCGCAGAGCATCCTGGAGCTTGTCCCTACGGCACACGCAGCAGCCAGCTCACGGCCGGGCCCAGAACTGGCCCAGGGAGGTCTTAGGGGTCACTGTCTAGTAGACACAATCTACTGGCATGGCTGAATGTTCACCTGCGGGTTTCCATCTTTTAACTGAGCCTCAGTTTCTCTTCCAAGCCCCATGCTTGTTTTTCCTATTCCCATATTTCAAATGTTCCGGCTGGGTGTGGTGGCTCACGCCTGTAATCCCAGCACTTAGGGAGGCTTCGGTGGGCAGATCACTTGAGGTCAGGAGTTCGAGACAAACCTGGGCAACATGGTAAAACACCGTCACTACTGAAAATACAGAAATTAGCCGGGCGAGTGCACACCTGTAATCCCAGCTACTGGGAGGCTGAGGCAGGAGAATCGCTCGAACTCAGAAGGTGGAGGTCGCCGTGGGCCCAGATGGCACCACGGCGCTCCAGCCTGGGCAACAGAGCGAGACTCCATCTCAAGAAAAAAAAATCAAATTTGTATATGATCCCAGAGGAAAACCCAGTCGTCGTGGACAAGAGACTGAATGCTGCACCCACGCGTTCACCTGTCCACAGAGCCGGGACAGAGTGGAGCACCTGCCTGTGCCTGGAGTCATTCCGGATCCACGTATTCAAAAGCGAGTGACGTGGAAAAGTCCCTCCCCCACGCCCCACCCCGCCCGCACCACCGGCCATCAGCAAACATTGCTGGGGCTCCTGCTCTGTCTGTAAGACACTGTGCTACCAAGTGGGGGGCACAGACAGGGAAGGACGGACGCGGCATCCGCAGGACTGGCCAGGCGTCGGGTTCCGTCCCATGCTCCCTCGTTCAGCGCCCACATCCAGCTCCAGGGACAGGCGTTATCCTCAGCTTTCGGGTGAAGAAGCTCAGGAAATATCAAGGGAGTTGAGACACCCGCAGGGTTCCAGGGGAGACACCCTCCAGGCCCGCCAGCTGCAGTCCTTCTGCGCGGGCATCCAAAAGGACTCGAACTGCGGCGGCGATCCTGCGAGGGTCCTCGTCTGCGGCCCTGCACTTCGGTGGCTGCTCATTTCCTGTTCCAGGGCTTAGAAGTCTCACCGCACTGCCTAGATTTACACACGTGAGCAGCAGAACACCCAGCAAGCAGGCCTGTGACCTCGGACATACTCGGAAATCGGGCTGCCGCAGTGAGCCGGCTGAGAACATCTGCCTGTCCCCCACCCCTGAAGGTGACCTCTTGGCAACGATTCAGCACAGGCAACCCAGCCGTGGCCAGTCCCCCGGCCATGATTTTCATGCTCCCCTTTTGAAATCCGGCCATGCCAAAGTGTTAACCGCAGGCTGCGACTCTGGGATGGATTCGGCTGATTTTCAGGGGCTCCTGCCATCAGCTGGCGGGGACCTTTCCATCCTGGCCCCGAGCGTGTCCCGGGAAAGCCCGCCGTGGCTCAGGAGCCCTTTAGGTGCACAGCGATCCTGGGAGCTGCCTGTCCAGGAGAGGACGAGGCCCGCATGGTCTAGAATGCTTAGTGGACTGCAGCCCTAAAGCAGTCTCGTGATAATACTGTCAGCTCACAGGTACAAAATGAGTAGGCAAATTGCTTCTTGGGGAAAGACCTTTATTCTTTTCTGCAATGATGAAAGAAGAACGTATCTGGAGGAATTTGGAACATATGACATAATACCTCTTTTAAAATTACCCATTAAACCTCCTCACCAAGGGATTGCTACTACCATCTCATCTGATTCCTTCCGGAATAGACATATATAATGTCTACTTTAGCATATTTTGGATATACATGAAATATTTCGTATGTAACATATACGTATGTGTGATGTCCGTGGACCCGCAGGTGCAGCCTTCCGTCTCGCCTTTCCCAGAGCACCGCAGCGCTCGGCTCGGCCGCGTCTCGAAGGCTGCTCGGCGACGGCCTGGGTCTCTGTATGTAGCGGAGCATCTCCGCTCCGACAAAAGTGGGTCGTTTCCAGTCTTTTCCTTGTCATAAATTATGCTGCGATGAGAGTTACATAAATGTGACTTTCTGGCTTCCTTGCGACATTTTTCTTTTTCTATAAGGGGAATTATTGGGTCAAAGCAAAGAAAGAGAGTGCTCTTGTTCAGCATGGCTGGATTGCTTTCCACTGACGCGGGCTTTCCCACGCCCCACCGGCCACCCGCAGGCGGCTGCGCCTCTGCACCGTCACCCACACCTCCCTCCGCCGGCCACCTGCAGACAGCGGCACCCTCGCCAACACTAAATGCCATCACAAAAGTGGACGTGTGACGATGCGATGGGTGAAAACTGGCACTTCCATTCCTCCGTTTTGTTAATTTGTGCATCTTGGCTCACCCTGAGGCCCCACATGTTCCTAAGTGTACCGGGTATTCCAATTTCTTCTCTTGCTTTGTCTGTTTATAGCCTTTCTGTTTGGTTTTCACGTTTTTCTTATAAATTTCTATGAAAATAATTGGCAATTAATGTTCCAGCCCTTGCATGAATTTTTAAGTGGCGTCAATTAAAGAGAAAGCATATTTGACTGTGTGCTTTCCCAAAGCATCAGACCTTGCATCCCACAGGGACTTTTAAAGGTCAGTGCTACCTGAAAGCAGGTAGTTCCATCCGGGGGGACTGACACCAGAAGGAGCAAGGCTAGCTGTGCGCCACTGATGGAAATGAGCGAAAGTTTTGACTTCTTAAAATGTCAACCTCATAAATCCACTCCGCCAGGCAAAGTCAGGTGCATTCTTTGTTCAACAGATATTCACTTAGCTACTGTGACGTTTTCGACCTTGTCCTTAAATCGCCTGAAACTTAGCTGCAAAGATGGAATTTGAAACCCTTCTTCTTTTGCTCTCTTTCAATCCCATTTAATCCATTCTTTCCAAATTCAGTCATTTGGGTTAAAATAGATAAAGCACTTACGATGCTAGTGCAGAGGAAATCCAGAACCCTTTCTTAGTTCCTGGTGGTTTATTCACTAGACGCTTAGATCTTCCACAGCAACATGACTACGTCTGCGTCCCCTGCCTTGAGACCCCCGCTCCGTGCCAAGTGCTGAGCCCTGGACTGGCTTGGGCAAGAAGGAGACGGGCATCAGAGATAAAGCAGGAGGAGCCCTGGGTCCGCTGGAGATAACAGGGGTTATTTCTGGCAACAGAGCAGGATTTAAGAGACCCGAGCCCCTGTACCCTGAGGCCACAAGGGCTGACCCTCCCCCCGGTTACAGCAGAGCCCGCGGAGCGCCCCTTCTCCACGGCGCAGGTGAGCCCGTCGCAGGCCGAGGCTCCAGGGTAAGCATACCCAGCCTGGTGGCTTCGCTCCGCTGCAGGAAAGCTCGCCATGTTCAGCCTCAGCCTCCTGAGCTGCAAAATGTAAACGGTTGAACCACATTGTGCTGTAGGAAGCCCTGAACGATACGTGGAAACACACAGCTTAGCGCGCGGTCCAGGACGGGCCCCGGTGGGGGTCGCGGCACCTGCTTGGCGCCTCTCCGTGGGGCGCGGCAAGCCTTGCCGCCCACGAGCAGAACGGAGGGTGCCGAGGTCTCCGGGGACAAATCCGTTCTGGCCTTAGCATCCGAAAGCTCGCCAGGTCGAAACTGAGGTCCCACGGAGCCCCCTTTCTGGTGTGGGCTTGGGGCCAAGGGGGCCACCCGGAGCGCCTTCTCACACCCAGGTGAACCAGGGGCGGGGCTCGGAAGCTGAAAGGCGCCCCAAAGGCCGGGCGCCGTAACAGCCATCCAGGCAGGCGCGAGCTTCACTTTCCAGGTGACAGACTGCGGGCTGGGCCGCGCCGCGTGGAAGCTGGCCCGTCCCTCTGCAGGCATTAGACGCAGGCCCGCGCCGCAGCCTCGGGGCGCCCTCATTGCGGGAAGGGCCTTTGCGATCCGACACACTGAAAACACGCTCAGGCCGGCTCCTCTCCAGTGAGCTGGAACCTCTGCGAGCCAGGCCGCCTTCCCAGCTCTGCCCTCCGGCCCGCGCCGGCTCAGCCAGGAGCCCTCCAGAAGGAGGGGCTGGGAGGCAGGTGCCCGCTACCCGCTGCGTGCTCCTCAGCTCCCTGCACTGTGAGGAGGGACTGGGCCTGTCTAAATGAAGCGGTTGATGCTCCTCAACAGCAATGGTGATAGTGATGACGCCTTTGCGCTCCGGGTTCTCATCCATCCCGGGGACCAGCGCCCAAACCTCTGTCCAGCCCCTCTTTGCCTCCTGCCCAGCTCTGCCCAGCTCTGCCCAGCCCAGCTCCGCCCACACCCCTGCCAAATCCCTGCGCAGCCCTGCCCAGCCCTGCCGAGCCCTGTCCAGCTCAGCCCAGCCCTGCCCACACCCCTGTCCCGCCCAGACCCCCGCCCA
>PVKP010032823.1:0-25569 GCA_004027715.1 Plecturocebus donacophilus | reverse complement strand
GGCGGACTACCTCTGTAGTGGTGGAGTGCCCGTAATGGCGGACGCCCCTCCCCCACAGAACTGGACCGTCCCGGGTTCAGCTGTGCCCACTGCGAAACTCTTAACCAAGAGCGTTTCCAATTGCTGTTTTAGCCGAGCCTGATCACCTGGCTCACTGTCTCAGAGCCTTTTTTTAGTTGAATGGTCGACTCCCAGGTGTGCCAGTCGCCTGTTGAAAAGGCGCCGGGATCTGTGTGATTTCCCCTGTGGGGACACACTGCACAGGCTGAAACAGAGGCGCTGCGATTCGTAGCGCTTTTTTGCCTGGGAATCTCCTGGGCTGGCTCCCTGATTCAGTCCCCTTTTTAATCCGCCTTCCCGTAGCTCCACTCGCCAGTTCAAAGGGCACACAGACCAGTGGATTTTGTGCGGAGAACCGCCACGCTGGGGCGCCGGCAAAGCAGCCGCGCCGGCCGAAACAGCCAAGCCGGCCAAACAGCCGCACTGGCGACCCGTGGGGCTGCTCCACCTGGGGATCTCCTGGTCTGGGGGTAATAAAAATCCATCTGGAAATGCGGCGTCCACTCACCCTCTGCACTTTCACTGGGAGCTGCAATCCTGAGCTGCTCCTATGCGGCCATCTTGGATCTCCCCCCCTTATTTGGTCTTTATACTCTTCTCATGTAAATACCTTCTCAAAAATTAAAACTTAAAAATATTTCAAGGCCGGGCACAGTGGCTAAAGCCTGTAATCCCAGCACTTTGGGAGGCCGAGGTGGGCAGATCACGAGGTCAAGAGATCAAGACCATCCTGGTTAACATGGTAAAACCCCATCTCTACTACAAATACAAAAAAAATTAGCCCGGCGTGGTGGCACACACCTGTAGTCCCAGCTACTCAGGAATCTGAAGCAGGAGAATCACTTGAACGTGGGAGGTGGAGATTATGGTGATGTAAGATGGCACCACTGCACTCCAGCCTGGGCAACAGAGTGAGACACTGTCTCAAAAAAAAAAAAAGATTTCACATAGAAGTATAAATTTTTGGAGTCTCTAGAAATATCACACTTTTGAGTCTGCATCGCCACTTAGCCATAAATAGTTGGTGCTAGGCTATTTTTGTTTATACATGACAGACATGCTTTAGTCAGACAGGTTTCCACCTGTCTTTTACTCATATAGCTACTTGGTCATTGTAGTAATTTGCATTTATGACCTTCAGTTTTATCAAATTCTAGATGGGGAATAAAAACATAGGCATGGAAACAGATTTACCCAAAACAACACAGAGAGTTGGTAGCAAAACCAAGACTAGAACCTAAGTCTTTTTGACTGTCAATTTAAGTCTCTTTCCACTATATAATGTTTAATTTTCTGTGTCTTTGAATAAGTTATTTCTTTTACTAGCAATGCTCCCTCAACATTTCTTTCAGTCTTCTCATTATTTCATTCAAAACTGGCCTCAGCATTTACTCTTGATGCATACTCTCTCAGCTTAATCCATCCTGACTCTGGTCAAAAATACTCAGTATCCCTCTTAGGATTTAAGAATTTGCACTGCTGACATGCTTTTTTTGTAAAGCATTCCATCATTTCCAATGTGTATGTTTTGTTCTCTCACCTAGACTATGTTCCATAAGATTAAGATAGGCCTGAGACAAAATTGTGAACTTTTTTGGGAGAACAAAATCTCACGCTGTCACTCACACTGGAGTGCAGTGGTGTCATCATAGCTCACTGCAGCCTTGAGCTCCTGCACTCAAGTAATCCTATCACCTCAGCAACCCCCAAGTAGCTAGGACTGGAGGCATGTGCCACAACACTCAGTTATTCTTTTTAAAATTTTTTGTAGAGATGGACTCTTGCTATGGTGCCCAGGCTGGTCTTGAACTCTTGACCTCAAGTTATCTTTCTGCCTCAGCTTACCAAAGCACTGGGATTAAAGGTGTGAGCCACTTAATACAGCCTTGAAGTTGGTGAAACTTTATTTCAGTGCTTCCAATTTTTTCTTTGCCCTCCTGACTACCCAGTGCTTACTCCTGTGTCCTCTTTCTACCCCTATAAAAGCTTTATTGAAGTAATGCCTCTGACACCAGTCATTTACTAAGGGTACACAAGCTGGTGCTCCACAAGCTGAATTTGGCCAGCAGACAATTTATGTTTGTATGGCAAACATTTTTTGACTTTTTGAATTTAAAGATCTTTAGATAAGACATTGAATTTCTAGTTCGTCACCAATTTCTTTAATCTAGTTGTATAGACCTGGCCTGATTTACATACTCATGTTAACTGTTTGTCCACTATAGACATTTAAGCTAGTGTTCCCTGTATCATATCTTCTATTTGGGCTTCTGCATTATTCCTGAGAGCCATTTCCACTTTGCCCCATATGTGACAGCTGAATGTCAATCATGCTCCCTTTGCTTGCAATTAGGTAATCTTAATAATATTCCCCAAATCTCAAGTTCTGATTTGCTGTCAGGTGACCCAATTCATGATGCTAAACATCTTCTTCAACTGTGTTCTGATTGACATATGTTCCTTGATTCAGTGGACTTGTACTCTGATCTACATGGGGGAACATGCTGTTTCTTTCCACTGGACCCTGTCATACTATTTGTGTAAATGACCATCTGTTGCCATGCCAATTAGATATGGTGACTTTCTGCCAGATATAACTTCTCTCCAATGCTTAAGACTGAATCTCATCTCAAGTATCTACTGCTGCATCGTGAACACAACTAATTTCATATCTTATTTTTGCCTTGTTGATTTGATGGTACTTGAAAAAATTTACAAGGTCACAATCACAGAGGTCTATTCATAGGAAATCAAATGTAATCTTAAGTTCATAAATTCCCTTTTCCAGGGGCATTTGTATTCTAGCATTTTAGATATCAGGAAATAAGGAGTAGGAAAGGTTTGGAGAAAATGAAGAGGTGAAAGATATAAAGAAGAATTTATCAGAATCTCTGGAAAAATTTAATTGATGTCCAGGATCCTGGTGCTGTTCATCACCTTGGTCAAAGATTTTTTTTCCCTTGTAATCCTATAAAGTGCTGAGCATAAATGAAGGCTCATTAAATATTATTTGGTCTCCGGGAATCTATTCACAATGCACTACAGATCACATAATTGGGCAAACCAAAAACTGAGAAGCAAGTTATTCAAAACTAGGTTCTTCATTTAAAAAGAAATTTATAGCAAAGAAACTAAGAGTTATAGAACCTATTGACATTTTAGTCATGAAATCCTGGCAGAAAAGAAGAAATGGTGAGTCCAATAACAATACAATACCTTGTAAAAAGATTAGTCTGTTCTTATTCTAATTAAATTCTTACACTAATTTCTTTCTTTAACTTTATTCCCAGGTATCTACATGATTTTATTAAATAAAAGTAAGACTGGGTTCTTTTCAACTCTTTTCAAATAAAATAAAATAAATCATATTGCTTCCACTTTTTATATAAGAAATCCATGTCAACTTAAACAATTGCACAAAATCTGCAAGAGGATAGCACTCAGAATGAAAAAGTTCTGTTTTTTATAGTTACTGGATTAGGCACTAGACCTAAACTCGATGACCTATAGAAGACATCCTAAATATAATTATTAAATTTCTTATTAAAACTTATGTAATAAGCATGTATATTTGGATTCATATTTGAGTTTTGAAAATACTGTACATTGTACCTTTCAAAGTACATTATTGCATATAGAAAATATGGAGTCAGTTTTTTGGAAAATAATAGCTACTAAAAATATTTATATAGGCAATAAATATTGTGGATACAACTAAAATTAGCTGCAAAACTAAAACATTAATTAACATAATATGTCTAAACACAAAACAGAATATGTCTCTTATTTTCAAGAGAAATTCATAATATGAATTCATAATATGAATTACCTTAAAAAGCAATTCCTTGCTTAGGTGTATAAAACAGGCAAAGTTTTGTATAATTGCAAAATTTGTGCCATTCATTGAGTTGCTATTTATTTGTTAGGGCTTTTTTCTTCAAGGATGACTTTATGTTGACCAGACTCTTTTTAAACTTAATGTTTACCTAACCAAAATTACCTAGTCATGAAATATTATATAAAAATAACATTGTTGCAGTGATTCTGCAAAGTTGGTGGCAGTAGCAGGGTAGTGCATACATATATATATATATATATATATATATATATATATATATATACTCTAAGTTCTGGGGTACATGTGTAGAATGTGCAGGTTTGTTACATAGGTATGCACGTGCCATGGTGGTTTGCTGCACTCATCAACCCATCATCTACATTAGGTATTTTTCCTAATCCCATCCCTCCCCTAGCTCCCCACCTCCAACAGGCCCCAGTGTGTGATATTCCTCTCCCTGTGTCCATGTGTTCTCATTGTTCAACTCCCACTTATGAGTGAGAATAAGCAGCATAGATTTTTATCACTGTCCAGAATAAACTGTGACAACTAGAACAGTAAACAGACAAAACATATATATCTAAAATAGTGAAAAAACAAGATACTGCTCACAAATCTCAACATCCAAGTTGAGGGGGAAAAAAACACCAACAGGTAGAAAGATGCATATAGTGTCATCATCTGTGAGTAGGGAAGTGTGTTAGTCTATTTCTATTGCTATAAAGAAATACCGGAGGCTGGATAATTCATCAGAAAAAAGGGGTTTATTTTGCTCATGGTTCTGGAGGCTGTACAAGAAACATGATGCTGGTATATGCATCTAGAGAGATCCTCAAGCTGCTTCCATTCAGGGCAGAAGGCAAAAGGGAGCTGACATGTAAAGATCACATGGAGAGAAGTGTTAAAGTGAACCAAATATGGCCTGAGAAAGACTCCATACTTCAATATTTGAGTCCTTGTGGACAAACCGAGACCTAGCTTAATTGAAAACCTAACTTAACAGTATGCATCTGTAATAATAACTTGAGTTTTGGCCAATTCCAGTGGCCATACTTCAACCACTCATAAACTGCTGAGTATTTAAACCGTGTTCAAAGAAGGCAAATGCCAAGCTGTAACCAAGTTGACTGTTTCTGTACTTCACTTCCAATTTCTGTACATTACTTTACTTTTTTTGTCTATAAATTTGTTCTGACCAGATTCAGAGTCTATCTGAATCTACTGTGATTCTGGAGGTTGCCTGATTTGTGAATTATTTCTTTTCTTTGCTCAATTAAACCCTATCAAATGTAACTTGTTTGAAGTTTTCTTTTACCAGATTTGGTGTCAGAAGTGGGATTCGAAGAAAAACTCTAGAGACTCCCAGAAAAAACAGGTTACCAGGCCAGGTACCCACCAAGCTCATTGCACTTGCTGCTCTCTTGATTGTAACTGGAGGTCGTGGGTGTTATCTCTCAGATTCTGAGATCCATTAACTTGTGTTTTAAGCTCTCCAAGTTTACTTGAGCAGTACTTAGACTAGACTGGATCCAAGATTGGATTGGATTCAGTAATTAACTTAATTGGATTCAATTAGAGGTTTTGGATCTCTAATAAGTACCTTATTTAATAATGGGGTCGTCTCAATCCAAGGAGCCTGGGACTCCACCTTCTGGGACTCCAGTTAATTTTATTTATAAAAATTATGGGCCTAGAACATGTGCAGTTTAAAAAAAAATGGGTTACCATCACTAAAGAAAACTTAGAATTAAGGTGGCCGCAATAGGAAAGTTTTAATTTGGATAAAATGGTTTATTTGTGAGGCATATTAGAAAAAGGGAGACCTAAAATCCCATAAAATAGTGGTATGTATTCTTTGATGGTTATGCAGAGGCCTTTAACACACTAAATAAATTTTTTTTAAATGCCTCTGTAAAAGATAATTTGCAAAAAGCAAATGAAAAGCTTAAGCAACAGACCAAGGACATGACAAAAGGGGACTGTACTCTGACTGAACTAACCCAACTGTTCCTTCTCTTTATTCCTCTCTACCAACATATTCTGAGTCCACTAAACATTTGGCTAAATTATCCTTTCACCCTGAAGATAATGAAAAAAGAAGTTAGAATGATGCCTTACAAAGTGAGACCTTCTGAGCAGCCAGGTCTGCAAGGTGTAACTACTTTTACTACATGGTCTAAAACTGAGCTTAGAGCCATTTTGAAGGTCTTCCCTGATCCAAGGGAAAATCCTCAAAAATTTACTGAGGAATTTAGAATTCTCATAGCAGTTTATAATCCAGGACTTCCTGACTTTTACCAATTTATTCACATGATGTTGGGCCTAGTGAAGCTCAGAGATTGAAGGCAGCAACAGAATGAGACAAACCTGAGGAGGCTATTGAAAACCCTTCCAAGAGTCCTCATGAGATGGAACAAAAAAATGATGAAGACATTTCACATTCAATTTCTAAAATTTTTCAAAAAAAATTGATTGATCCATCAATTTTTTTTTGAAATTGGTAAGCCAAAAAAAGGTTAGACCAGTTTCAGGTTATAGAATTCACTTAGAAATACTGTTTGTAAAACATTCTGGGCTTGAAGTACAGCAAGGATTATTTCCTGCAGAAACTGAAACTGCATTAACTGTTCTATTTATAAATGGACTATGGGCTGAACTTAGAGGTTTAATTAAAAAACATAAGTTGGAATAGGAAGTTACTGATATGACTAAATTGTTGGCCTTAGCTGAACATTTTGAGAGGACTCTAGAGCAAGAAAAAGCTCAAAAGGCAAACAAGCTTATGACGTTTCAATTACAGTCACTGTAGGGACCTGGACAAAAGGTATCTTTTTGTTCTCACTTTAAATCACAATCAAGAGGTCCTAGAATAAGAAGTTCTTTACCCCAAGATGTCTGCCTTTATTGCAAGCAACCAGGGCGCTGGAAAAGGGATTGTTCACTTTTATATGAGTCTGCCAATAAGCCTCCCTCTAGACAAAACCATTTCACTACTAGAGGAATTCCAAGAGACCCTAGCGCCCTGACAATAATGAACATTGAGGAGGGTCTGAGGGATTCTCCCATAGATAGCTCCCCACAACACCTTTAAACAAACATGGAGAAACAGTGATTAAAATAAATGGGGAGTCATGTACAGTCCTCATGGATACCAGGGTTACTCTATCTACCATAAACCCCACTTTAATAAGCCAATGAATTCCTTGGAGTGAAAAGGTCATTACTGCAGTGAGGGTTTCAAATCAAGTTCAGGAGGTTTCCATATCTGAACCCATCCAATGAACTTTGGACCCCTTTTCAGAAAAACACAATACTACTGTGATACTGCTCCAGTAAACTTGTTAGGGTGAGATTTACTTTCAAAGCTAACAGGGCACAAAAAATTTTCCTCGGAATCTCAAAGAAGTTTGTGATTACCCACCTCCTGAAGCCTACTTTGGTCAATTCATCAAAATCATGCTCTGTCCAGTTTTGTTCCCTTTCTGGCAAGGAGTTGTGATCCTCTGGAGAAGAGGTGTTCTGATTTTTGAAATTTTCAGGGTTTTGAGGTAGCTTTTCTTCATCTTGGATCTGTCTACTTTTGGTCTTTAATGTTGGTGACCTTTAGACGGGGTTTTTATGTGGATGTCCTTTTTGTTCATGTTGATGCTTTTCCTTTCTGTTTGTTAGTTTTTCTTCTAACAGTCTAGCCCCTCTGTTGTAAGTCTGTTGGAGTTTGCTGGAGGTCCACTCCAGATCATGTTTGCCTGGGTACCAGCAGTGGAGGCTGCAGAAGAGCAAAGATTGCTTCCTATTTCTTCCTGTGGAAGCTTCGTCCCAGAGGGGCACCCACCAGATGCCAGCCTGAGTTGTCCTGTATGAAGTGTCTTTTGACCCCTGCTGGGAGGTGTCCCCCCAGTCAGGAGGCATGAGAGTCAGAAACCTACTTGAGGAGGCATTCTGTCCCTTAACAGAGCTTGAGCACTGTGCTGGGAGATCTGCTGCTGTCTTCAGAGCCAGCATGAAGAAATATTAAGTCTGCTGAAGCTGCAAACACAGCCCCTCTTTCCTCCAGATGCTCTGTCCCAGGGAGACAAGAGATTATTATTTTATCTATAAGCCCCTGACTGGGGCTGCTGCTTTTCTTTCAGAGATACCTTGCCCAGAGAGGTGGAACCTAGAAAAGCAGTCTGGCTACAGCAGCTTTGCCGAGCTGCAGTGAGCTTCACCCAGTTCAAACTTCCCAGTAGCTTTGTTTACACTGTGAAGGGAAAACCACTTACTCAAGCCTCAGTAATGGTGTACATCCCTCACCCCACCAAAGTTGAGTGTCCTAGGTCAACTTCAGACTGCTATGCTGGCAGAGAGAATTTCAAGCCAGTGGATCTTAGCTTGCTGGGCTCCATGGAGGTGGGATCTGCTGAGCTAGACCACTTGGCTCCCTGGCTTCAGCCCCCTTTCCAGGGAAATAAATAGTTCTCTGACACTGGTGTTCCAGGCACCACTGGGTGGGGGGTGAACTCCTGCAGCTAGATTGATGTCTGCCAAATGGCAGCCCAGTTTTGTGCTTGAAACCCAGGGCCCAGGTGGTGTAGACACAAGAGGAAATCTCCTGATCTGTGGGTTGCAAAGACCGTGAGAAAAGCATAGTATCTGGGACAAAATTCACCCCTCCTCGCAGCACAATGAGGCAATGCCCCACCCTACTTCTGCTTGTCCTCCATAAGCATGTTTTAACCCAATGCAAGGAAGCTAAGATCCTTGAAAAAAGGTTAGAGAAATTGCTAACTAGAATAACCAGTTTAGAGAAGAACATGAATGACCTGCTGGAGCAGAAAAACACAGCACAAGAACTTTGTGAAGCATACACAAGTATCAATAGCCAAATGGATTAAGCAGAAGAAACAATATAGAGATTGAAGATCAACTAAATGAAATAAAGTGTGAAGACAAGATTATAAAAAAAAGAATAAAAAGGAACAAACAAAGCCTCCAAGAAATATGGGACTATGTGGAAAAACCAAACCTAGACTTCATTGGTGTACGAGAAAGTGACAGGAAGAATGGAACCAGGTTGGAAAACACTCTTCAACATATTCCCCAGGAGAACTTCCCAACCTAGCAAGACAGGCCAACATTCAAATTCAGGAAATACAGAGAACACCACAAAGATATTCCTCGAGAAGAGCAACCCCAGGAAGCTTAAGCATCATATTCACCAAGATTTAAATGAAGAAAAAAATGTTAAGAGCAGCCAGAGAGAAAGGCTGGGTTACCCACAAAGGGAAGCCCATCAGACTAACAGCAAATCTCTCTGCAGAAACCCTACAAGCCATAAGAGAGTAGGGGCCAATATTCAACATCCTTAAAGAAAAGAATTTTCGACCCAGAATTTAATATCCAGCCAAATTAAAGTTCATAAGTGAATGAGAAATAAAATTCTTTACAAACAAGCAAGTGCTGAGAGACTTTGGCACCACCAGGTCGGCCTTACAAGAGCTGCTGAAGGAAGCACGAAATATGGAAACTGCAAAAACATACCAAATTGTAAAGAACATCGATACTATGGAGAAACTACATCAACAAATGGATAAAATAATCAGCTAGTATCATAATGACAGGATCAAATTTATGCATGACAATATTAACCTTAAATGTAAACAGCCTAAATGCCCCAGTTAAGAAAAAAAAAAAAAAACAGACTGGCCAATTGAATAAAGAGTCAAGACCCATTGGTGTGCTGTAGTCAGGAGATTCATCTCATGTACAAAGACATAAATAGTCTCTAAATAAACAGATGAATAAATATTTACCAAGCAAATGGAAAGCAAAGGAAAGGAGGGGTTGCAATCCTAGTTGCTAATAAAACAGACTTAATACCAGCAAAGATCAAAAAACACAAAGAAGGGCAGTACATAATGGTAAAGAGATCAATACAACAAGAAGAGCTTCACAAAGCAGGTTCTTAGAGGCCTAAAAAGAGACTTAGATTCCCACACAATAATAGTAGAAGACTTTAACACCCCATTGTCAATATTAGACAGATCAACAAGACAGAAAATTAACAAAAATATTCAGGACTTGAACTCAGCTCTGGACCAAGTGGATCTAATAGACATCTACAAAACTCTCCACCCCAAATCGACAGAATATACAATTTTCTAAGCACCACACTACACTTACTCTAAAATTCACTACATAATTGGATGTGAAACCTTCCTTAGCAAACGCAAAATAATAGAAATCATAACAAACAGTCTCTCAGACCACAGTGCAATCACATTAGAACTCAGGATTAAGAAACTCACTCAAAACTGCACAACTACATGGAAACCGAACAACCTGCTCCTGAATGACTACTGGGTAAATAATGAAATTAAGACAGAAATAAATACATTCTTTGAAAACAATAAGAATAAAGACACAACATACCAGAATCTCTGGGACACAAGTAAAACTGTTTAGAGGGAAAATTGTAGCACTAAATGCCCACAAGAGAAAGCAGAATGATATAAAATCAACACCCTGACATCAAAATTAAAAGAACTAAGAACTAATAGCAGACAAATTCAAAAGCTAGCAGCAGACAAGAAACAACTAAGATCAGAGCAGAACTGAAGGAGATAGACACACAAAAAACCCTTCAAAAAAATCAATGGATCTAGAAGTTGTTTTTTATTTGAAAATATTAATAAACAATGAAGACCGTTAGCCAGACTAATAAAGAAGAGAGGAGAATCAAATAGACACAATAAAAATGATAAAGTGGATATCACCATTGATCCCACAGAAATAAAAACTACAATTAGAAAATACTATAAATACTTCTACACAAATAAATTAGAAAAATCTACCAAAAAAAAATGGATGAATTCTTGGACACATACACTATTCCAAGACTACAACAGGAAAAAGTCGAATCCCTTAATACTCCAGTAACAAGTCCTGAGACAGAGGCAGCAATCAATAGCATACCACCAAAATAAAGCCCAGGACCAGACAGATTTATAGGCAAATTCTACCAGAGATACAAAGGGGAGCTGATATTGTTTATTATGAAACTATTTTAAACAACAGAAAAGAGGGACTCCTCCCTAACTCATTTTATGAGGCCAGCATCATCCTGATAGCAAAACTTGACAGTAATATAACAAAAAAAAATTATCAGACCAATACTCCTGAAGAACATCAATGCAAAATTCCTCAATAAAATACTGGCAAATTGAATCCAGCAGCACATCAAAAAGCTTATCCACCTCGATCGAATCTGCTTCATCCCTGGGATGCAAGGCTGATTAAAAATATGCAAATCAATAAACATAATCCATCACATAAACAGAACCAATAACAAAAACCTCGTGATTATTGCAATAGATGCAGAAAAGGCCTTCGATAAAATTCAGCATCCCATCATGCTAAAATCTCTCAATAAACTAGGTATTGATGAAACATATCTCAAAATAATAAGAGTTCTTTATGACAAACCCACAGTCAATATCATACTGAATGGGAAAAAGCTGGAAGCATTCCCTTTGAAAACTGGCACAAGACAAGGATGCCCTCTCTCACAACTCCTATTCAACATACTATTGGAATTTCTGCCCAGGGCATCAGTCAAGAGAAATAAATAAAGAGTATTAAAATAGGAAGAAAGGAAATCAAATTGTCTCTGTTTTCAGATGACATGATTCTATATTTTAAAAACCCTATTGTCTCAGCCCAAAATCTCCTTAAGCTGATAAGTAACTTCAGCAAAGTCTCAATATACAAAATCAATGTGCAAATTTCACAAGCATTTCTATATGCTAATAACAGAGAGCCAAATCATGAGTAAAATCCCATTCACAATTGCCACAAAGAGAATAAAATACCTAGGAATACAATTAACAAGGGATGTGAAGGACCTCTTCAAGGAGAGCTACAAACCTCTGCTCAAGGAAATAAGAGAGGATATAACAAATGGAAAAATATTCCAGGTCATGAATAGGAAGAATCAATATCATGAAAATGGCCATAGTGTCCAAAGTTATTAATAGATTCAATGCTATCACCATCAAGCTACCATTGACTTTCTTCACAGAATTAGAAAAAACTACTATAAATTTTATATGAAACCAAATAGGAGCTCATATAGACATGACAATCCTAAGTAAAAAGAACAAAGCTGGAGGCATCATGTTACCTGACTTCAAACAATACTACAAGGCTACAGTAACCAAAACAGCATGATACTGGTACCAAAACAGAGATATAGACCAATAGAACAGAACAGAGGCCTTGGAGGCAATGCCACACATGTACAATCATCTGATCTTTGGGAAACCTGACAAAAACAAGCAATGGGGAAAGGATTCCCTATTTAATAAACAGTACTGGGAAAACTGTCTAGTCATATGCAGAAAACTAAAGTGGGACCCTTCCCTTAAATTTTATACAATAATTATCTCATGATGAATTAAAGACTTAGACATAAGACCTAAAACCATAAAAACCCTAGAAAAAAATCTAGGCAATACTATTCAGGACATAGGCATGGGCAAAGATTTCATGACCAAAACACCAAAAGCAATTGCTACAAAAGCCAAAATTTGCAAATAGTATCTACACAATGGGAGAAAATTATGCAATCTATCCATCTGACAAAAGGCTGATATCCAGAATCAGAAATGGAATACTGCAAATGGAATACTATGCAGTCATAAAAAAGGATGAGTTTATGTCCTTTGCAGGGACATGGATGAATCTGGAAATCATCATTCTCAGCAAACTAACACAGAAACAGAAAACCAAACACTGCGTGTTTTCACTCATAAGTAGGAGTTCAATAATGAGAATACATGGACACAGAGATGGAAACATTACACATTGGGTCCTGTCAGGGGTAGGGAGTCTTAAGGAGAAACAGCATTAGGATAAATACCTAATGTAGATGATGGGTTGATGGGTGCAGCAAATCAGCATGGCACGTGTATACCTGTGTAACAAACCTGCACATTCTGCACATGTATCTGAGAACTTAAGGTATAATTAAGAAAAAAAAAAATCTGGCCTGGTGTGGTGGCTCAAGCCTGTAATCTCAGCACTTTGGGAGGCCGAGGCGAGTGGATCATGAGGTCAACAGATCGAGACCATCCTGGCCAACATGGAGAAACGCCATCTCTATTTTTTTAATTATAAAATAAAAATAAATAAATAAATAAAAGAAAAAAACATTCCTCAGATGAAGAAATAATGTTATTTTTTCCTGATTCTCCTGAAACAGAATTTTTAGGCTGTCTACAGGCAGAAATTGATAAGATCAATACCCAGGTCTCTAATACTCCTGATCTTCTAAAAATACCTAAATGTTTATGGGCCTCTTCACCAACTGATTTAAGAAAAATTAAAAGTGTAGAACCTGTAAAAGTACAAATAGATCATCCTAAACCTTTGCCTTAATTACCCCATATCCAATAAAACTTGAAGCAAATCAAGGACTCACACCAATTGTAGAAGATTGAATTAAGCAAGGAGTCATAATCCCATGCACCAGCCCTTGTAACACCTCAATCCTACTAGTTAAAATACCAAATGGACAAGGCTGGAGATTTGTTTAAGATTTATGAGTCATTATGGCAACAAAAGCCAAAATAGACAAATGGGATCTAATTAAACTAAAGAGCTTCTGCACAGCAAAAGAAACAATCATTAGAGTGAACACAACTAACAGAATGGGGAAAAAATTTTGCAAGCTAACCATCTGACAAAGGGCTAATATCCAGAATCTACAAAGAACTAAAACAAATTTACAAGAAAAACAAACAACTCCATCAAAAAGTGGGCAAAGGATATGAACAGACACTTTTCAAAAGAAGACATTTATGCAGCCAACAAACATATGAAAAAATGCTCATCATCACTGGTCATTAGAGAAATGCAAATCAAAATCACATTGAGATACCATCTCACGCCAGTTACAATGCCGATCATTAGAAAATCTGGAGACAACAGATTCTGGAGAGGATGTGGAGAAATATCCACCACTCCCACTCTTGGTGGGAGTGTAAATTAGTTTAACCATTGTGGAAGACAGCGTGGCAATTCCTCAAGGATCTAGAAATAAATACCATTTGATCCAGCAATCCCATTACTGGGTATGTACCCAAAGGATTATAAATCATTCTATTATAAAGACACATGCACACGTATGTTCATTGCGGCACTGTTTACAATAGCAAAGACTTGGAACCAACCCAAATGCCCATCAATGATAGACTGGATAAAGAAAATGTGGCAAATATACACCATGGAATTCTATGCAACCATAAAAAAGATGACCTTTTTAATCATAAGGACATGAACTTATGATAAAGCTTCATGTCTTTTGCAGGGATATGGATAAATCTGGAAACCATCATTCTCAGCAAACTAATGCAAGAACAGAAAACCAAACACCACATGTTCTCACTCAAAGGTGAGTGTTGAACAATGAGAACACATGGACACCGGGAAGGGAACATCACACAATGGGGTCTGTTGAGGGATAGGGGGCTAGGGAAGGAATAGCAGCGGGTGGGGAGATTGAGGAGGGATAACATTTGGAGAAATACCTAATGTAGGGGTCAAGGGGATGGAGGCAGCAAACCACCATGGCAAGTGTATACCTTTGTAACAATCCTGCAAGATCTGCACATATACCCCAGAAATTAAAGTACAATAAAAATTTTTTAAAAAGATTTACAGACTATTAATAAAATTGTAAGGCAAATGTAAAGGCAATACTCATTTGCCTTTCCTTGAAAAAAATCAGCAGTACACATTGACTGTAATGTGACAAGGGTTTGTCGAAGCCCCTTCATATGTTTTTTAGGCATTGCATTAAGACTTAATGACACTACAGTTTCCTCAAAATTCTACTGTCATTCAGTACATAGATGACTTATTGTTATGCTCTTCCACTAAGAAGTGGCCTGAAATTGACTCAGTTTACCTTTTACAGCATCTCACATATAAAGGTAACAAACTTCAACTTTCAAAAGAAAAAGTTCACAATTTGGTACATGACTTTACTGCTGAAGAGATTTCCCTCTCACCTGAGAGTATAAAAACTATTCATTTTTCCTCGACCCATAACCAAAAGACAATTACGAGACTTTCTTGGACTTGCAGGATATTGTAGATCCTGGGTTCCAAATTTTTCCTTAATAGCTTAACCATTGTATGAGTTCACTAAAAATTCTGTACCAGAGCCTTTAGTTTGGGAAGATAGTCATGAGCAGCCTTTTATCCAAATAAAGTAGGCTTTACATCAGCTTTCAGTTTTAGGACTTACAAATTAAACCTTTTACATTGTTTGTTCATGAGCATAATAGTCAGGGATTAGGAGTCCTTACTCAAGAACATGGTGGTAAACATAGACCTATTACATACTATATCCTGCAATTAGACCCAGTCACTAAGGCATACCCTAATTGTTTGAAAGCAGTAGCAGCAGCTTCATCAGCTCTTGTTTTAGAAAATGAAATAAATTTGCAAGTTCCACACTCTGGGGAAAGTCTATTAAATTCCAACCAAATCCAGCATTTTTCAGTGAGTAGACTAACATCTTACGAATTACTTCTTCTTTCTCCTAATCTTCACCTAAAACACCTTAATCTACTTAATCCTGCTACCGAGTTACCTCTGCCTGATGATGGTGAAAACCACAATTGTGTCAGTGTAGTGTCAGAAATAGTGGCCACTCGTATTGATTTACAAGATACTCTATTGGATAATCCTGAATTTATACTTTTTGTTGATAGGTCCTATGCCAAAAACTCAGAAGGAAAATATCTGGCAGGATATGCTGTTACCACCCAAAATGAGTTAATAGAGAAGGAAACTCTTCCTAATTTAAGTCAGCCTAACCTGCAGAGCTTTTGTCCTTACCCAAACATGTCACACAGCTAAGGACAAGTCAGTAAATATTTATACAGATAGTAGATATGTTTTTGAAGTAGTACATGATTTCACCACGATATGGAAACTATAAGGGTTTCTCACCACTAGTGGTACCCCCATCAAAAATGGACTCCAAATAGATAAGCTCCTTTCTGCTATCCTGTTACCATTGCAGATTGCTGTTATTAAGATTGAAGCTCATACTTGTAGAACTGAACCTGAATATCAGAGAAATGCTTTAGCAGATTTTTATGCTAAATCAGCTAGTGCTGAAACTGTCAAGATATGCAATCTGAGTAAACTTCATAAGATTAATCCAAGCCAAGTTCCTTATGATGACCTATTTAAGAAACAGTGCAATGTACTGTGGAAAAACAAAATTGGCATATAAAAGAATGTAAATTTAATGTGAAGCAAAGATTCGCAGAGAGCCTGGACAGCTGCCTGGTCCTTCCTGAGTCTTTGAAGCTTTCATTGTTCTAAGCTCTGCACTCCACAACTCATCATGGAACAGAGAAAAAATGATCCAAATTATAAAAATATACTGATGGATTGGCTGTTCCAAAATTGCAAAAATGGTTTATACTCAATGTTTGACTTGTCAAACTCATAATCCTGGAAAATCAAAACTTTGGAAAATCAAAATTTATATTTCCACCACCTGATGCATTATTTGAGCATTTACAGATGGACTCTATTAAGTTGTTACCCTCAATGGGGTATCAGTAAGTTCTTGTACTAGTTTTCGTGTTTTCTGGTTGGATAGAGACCTTTCTATGTAGGAAAGCTGATGCTGTGATTGTAGCTGTGAAATTACTAGAAAATATTTTTCTTTCATGGAGGATCCTCTAAAAATATCCAATGATAGAGGAGCTCATTTTATTGGGCAAGTTATAAAGCAGTTAAATAAGATGTTACTGACACAGTGGCATTACCATTGTCCCTATCACCCTCAGTCTTCAGGAAAGATTGAAAGAATAAAAGGCACATTAAAATTGAAATTGGCAAAGTTAACTGAATCAATTTGATTGCCTTGGTCAAAGGTACTACATTTGGCTTTAATGGCAATATTATCCACTCCCACTGGAAAACATAAATTTACCCCTTATTAAATAGTCACTGGAAGGCTTATGTCCCTGATAATAGCACCTCATGCTTCTTCTGCTCTCTTAAACTCGAATATGACTAAAGGCCTCAAGGCTTTAATATATTATGCCAAAATATACCTCTGCCAGGTAAAGAAAGCTTTTTGAGATTTACCAACTGAGAACAATCAAACCCTCCATGGTCTGGAACCAGGAGACTGGGTCTTCTGGAAATGACATCAGAGGAAGACTGCTTTTGCACCTCATTGGAAGGGACCATACCATACCAGGTTCTTCTCACCAACCATACTGCAGTGAAGCTTCGGGGCCTTGAACCTTGAGTCCACATCTCACAGCTCAAAAAGGACCTTTCAGACTCCTGGAACTGTACATCTGTTGAAGACTTTAAGGTAAAACTGACAAGGAAAATTTCTCCCAAGAAGCAGACAACATCCTAGTTGTAGACAGCTTTCCCAAGATCAAGATCACGAATCAAAACTTCTCTACAGTCATAAAAGATGTAAGTGTTTTTCTGTTTTCCTCATTTTTTGCCCTAATCATTTCCTTTTCCCTATAGGAAAATTCATGGGTCCATAATCAGTGATTGGCTGTAGCTTAAG
Source organism: Plecturocebus donacophilus (assembly GCA_004027715.1). NCBI lineage: Eukaryota > Metazoa > Chordata > Mammalia > Primates > Pitheciidae > Plecturocebus > Plecturocebus donacophilus. The sequence continues at coordinate 8,068 of PVKP010032823.1, read as the reverse complement.
CTTATGCTCTAGCACAAAACCAGAGTCATTGTTGGATTTGTGGGCTAATTCCAAAATCTCAGGAAATGATTCCACTGGTTCCAATGCCCTTCCACATTCCCAATGAGAATCACCTTGAAACTCCAAGGGAAGAATGGAAATTTATTCTTGATATTCAAAACATCACTGCTGCTTGCTTTCCTACACTCACTAAAAACAACACTTTAACTTTTTCAATTGATAAGTTGATCATTACCAAATATAAAAACAATCCAAGTGATGTTTGCAAATGGTATATTTTCCTTCCAGACATCATGGACCAAAGATCTGGGAATTACTTATGTTGGTACAAGTGATTGTTTGTGTAATATAACCTGATTAAATCATGTCAGGTCCCTTTTTACTAGATGTGGTTATACAGTCTTACAACATGCTATAAAGGGGCAGCAGAAAAGTAAATTTCCCACTGAACATTGTTCAGAAATTATACAGATTTATTTTCAAACAAATCTGAAAGATCCCTGCTCAAATGCAACTCAGTGGCCCTATTTTCCAACCCCTGAGGGTCTATACTGGGTTCATGGATAATCTGCATATTCTGTTCTGCCTCCTTTGGTTCATGTCACTTGGCTTGGATTGCTCCTGCCTTTTGAATAATTTCCCCCGAAAATTCTAATGATAGCCCTATAATCAGAAGCCAAAACAATCAACAAGTGAAATTAGTACTAGCCTTGAAATAGATGAGGATAAGCTAGTTTCTTTTTTCTTTTCTTTTCTTTTTTTTTTTTTTTTGGTCACTTTGCAGTTCTTATATGACTGACAAGGGCTAAGCTAGTTTCTACTCAGGAAAGATTACAGTGGTGTTCCTGGGGGCTCACTCTTGGTGGTAGTGGGGTACCAGTTGTGTAGAATTTAAAGCTAATTCATAAATTGGGGAAAATCTTAGATTTTGTAACCAATTAGACCTCCCAAGGTTTCAGATGGGTAGAAGTTACTCTCAGAAAGGTAGGTGACAACATACATATTCAACAAAAATCCTTAATGAAACACCATGCCGCCTTAGATCTTTTTGCTCAAGTGGACCGCCTATATTTGGTGTTAAACAAAACTGAATGGTTTACTTATCTCTTCCTTGATTTTATTACTACAGAAAGGTTAATTTAAAAAGGTGGCTGATACTGCTGTTTCCTTCGACACTGCCACCAAATACATTAAAGAAATCTCTCAAAAGAAAGAAACCCATGATGTGTTTACAGGAGGAACTAAGAGTTGGTTTGCAGGCATCCTAAGATGGCAAGCTTGTGTTTTCCAAGGATTTCTGATCTTTACATTTTTTCTAGTAGGTTTCCAAGTTATTATGATTTGTATTACCAGGGTAACAATGAAAATAAATACCTCTTAAAGCCAAGCTACTTTACAGCGAACTATAGTCCTTAATCGCTATCATACTCCAAACAAAGGCTCTGACAAATTGGACCCTAATACTGTTAAAATACCTATATTGTCTGAACCTTAACTTGGCTAATTTGATTTGGTTCATTTTATAAGAACTCTTATTAATGAGTATACCTTTGGCATTTTGATAGCATCCTCTTGATAGTCGTAATGATAGTCACCCTGTCACGCTGTATCCTCTCATCTTAAATGTTTTGTATGTAGGCATATATTAAGAGCTGAATAGTCTCACTCCAACTGGATCAGCAAGAACATAAAGAATCATTTAGCTGGTACAAAGCTGCGACTTGTGAATTCCATATTAATACAAAAGACTTGTGAGACTCCAAACTGAAACTGAAGAAGACTAGTGAATTCTACACTGAGACCAAAATAATCTTTATGATGAAGACGTAAAGTGGCATCAATGCTCAAAGTTTTGGTCAATCCCCCTAAATTGACCAAAAGTAAAGAATTGCTAAAGCAAACTACCTACGGCTTTAGAAAAACTCTGTACTTCTATATTTGAGTCCTTGTAAATGAACCATAACACAGCTTAATAAGCAGACAAAATTGAAAACCTAACTTAATAGTATGGATCCATAATAATAGCTGAGTGTTGGCCAATCCCAGTGGCCGTACTTCAATCATAGACTACTGAGTGTTTAAACTGCATTCAAATAAGGCAAATGCCGAGCTGCAACCATTCTCACTATTTCTGTACCTCACTTCTAATTCCTGTACATCACTTTACTTTTTTTTGTCTATAAATTTGTTCTGACCACAAGGCCCCTGGAGTCTCTCTGAATCTGAATCACAGCAGATTCAGAGATTCTGGAGCTGCCCAATTTGTGAATCTTTTTTTTTGTTTTGTTTTGCTTAGTTAAAATCCACTAATTTTAACTTGTCTGAAGTTTTCTTTTAACAGAAGTGAGAGAGAAAGGAAGGAGTGGCTAGGTTTTTTCTAAAAAATCGGCTCTCCCAAAAACTAATAGTCTCTTTGTGTTGATAGAAAGAAATACCTAAAACTTATTTCAAAAATATCAAACTTTGTGTTGATAAAAAGAAATACCTAAGGAATTTATAGTGAAAATAAGTTTATTTGGCTTACGGTTTTGCAGATTGTCCAAGAAATATGGTGTTGGCATCTGGTGAGGGCCTCAGGCTGCTTCCACTTATGATTGAAGGCAAAGGGGTGCAGTTATGTTGAGATCTTGCTCCTCCTGAGCAAGAGGAGAGACAGCAGATGCCAGGCACTTTTTAACAACCAACTCTCAAAGAAACCAATAAATCAAAAACTCACTCATCCAGTTTCCCTTCAACTCTGAGATCCTTTAATCTATTTATGAGGGATTTGCCTCCATGACCCAAACACCTTTCACTAGGTCCTACCTCCAATATTGGGAATCAAATCTCAACATGAGATTTGGAGGGTCAAATGTCCAAATCATAGCAGGAATTGTCACAGTATCTAACACATACGGGAACTGGAAAGCCCCAAAGCAGCATACATTTCCTCACTGGAAATTTCAGTAAACTAATTTGAGAATAGCAGCTGAGACTGGGACTGCTTCCAATTTTCAGGTGAGGTAAGTGATCCAAAAAAAGGTTAAAGGAGTTGAAACAGCCTGTGTCCTAACAATTCTTGAAAGTAATCATCTGAAACTCTCTTCCAGGACAAGGCCCACGTTGAATAAAATCCCCAAATTTGACCAAGAGATATTCAAAGGAGAGAAGGATCTTCAAATTGAGCAAGAGAGAGAATGCTTAAACTAAATTGGGGTTACAGTAAAGAAGCAGAAGATTTCAAAGAAAGAGCCACTTTTGAAAATAATTTTGTGAAAGCAACAGAAGGAACTCTATAACTATGAAGCTAGAAAAGCTCTTGTGACCCACCCTTCCTACTGAAAGCTCAGAAAAATAATGCTGTGTTAAAAAAAGCAACAGAAAAGTATTATGGTTGAATCTCATACAAGATTGCTAGAGAGAAATAGAGAGTGAATATGAAAAACAGAATAAGAACTACAGGAAAAAAAAAAAGTATACCAGAAAGGCATTACACCCAAAATAGATTAAAATTATAACCTAATATTTCAAGATAAGCTAAAATACATTAAGAAAATTATAGAAAACATGAAATACAAATAAGATGAAGAACTCATATAAATGAGACAATAAAACTTAGAAAATAATTAGAAATTAATCAAAAGTATTTCAAAAATCAATTCCAAATTAGAAGAAACACATGAGTGATTTGAGAAACAGAAGATAAAGAGGAGGAAGGTTTTTACATTACTAATTTTTAAGTTGTCAATGAAAATTATAAATCATTGTATTTTCAGAGTAAAAATAATCTTAAATATCTATTTTAGTGCCATCATAACTTACTAAGTACTTATGTGGCTTGGATACACAGTTTAACTTTAGGAAAATCTTAGTAAATACATCACTGATTCTTATGTCAAACAACATATTCTTAATACATTTTTCCTTATATAATATTCGGTGCTTGATGACCTATGTAATTTTCTGCATACTGTTTCAAATACCTATAGGCTTTGAAAAGTCAGAGAGTTCTTAATACTATTTTTAAAATGTTATATCTAGAGAGATCCAAGATGGCCGATTAGGAGCAGCTCAGGATTGCAGCTCCCAGTGAAAGTGCAGAGGGTGAGTGGACGCCACATTTCCAGACGGATTTTTATTATCCCCAGAACAGGAGATTCCCAGGTGGAGCAGCCCCATGGGTCGCCAGTGCAGCTGTTTTGGCCAGCATGGCTGTTTTGGCTGGTGTGGCTGCTTTGCCGGCGCCCCAGCGCAGCGGTTTTCCATACAAAATACACTGGTCTGCATGCCCGTGCCCTTATAACTGGCGAGTGGAGCTATGGGAAGGCAGATTAAAAAGGGGACTGAATCAGGGAGCCAGCCCAGGAGATTCCCAGGCAAAAAAGCGCTACTAATCTCAGCGCTGCTGTTTCAGCCTGCGCAGTGTGTCCCCACAGGGGAAATCACACAGATCCCGGCACCTTTTCAACAGGTGACTGGAACACCTGGGAGTCGAACATTCAACTAAAAAACAAAAGGCTCTGAGACAGCGAGCCAGGTGATCAGGCTCAGCTAAAAGAGCAATTGGAAACGCTCTCGGTTGAGAGTTTCACAGCAGGCACAGTTGAACCTGAGATGGTCCAGTTCTGTGGCGGAGGGGCGTCTGCCATTACGGGGCACTCCATCACTAAAGAGGTAGTCCGCCATGGCGGAGGGAGCCTGCCGTTGCCGAGGCAACCCACCATTACAGAGGCAGGCCACTATTGCCGAGGTAGTTCTAATTACACCCATATAAACAGGACTGCAGGGAAGTTCACACGGCAGCCAGGCGCAGCCCACAGCAGCTAATCAAAGCCTCTGCAGGCAGACAGTGACTGGGCTGCCTCCTTGCTGGGCACGGCAGCCCTGAAAAGAAAAAAAAAAAGGCAGCAGCACACCGGAAACTCATAAATAAAGCCCTAACTCCCCAAGACAGAACACCTGGGGAAAAAAAACGGGTTTATGAGTTCTGCTGCAGCAGACTTAAACGTACCTGCCCAGCAGCTCTGAATGAATAACGGAGCTCACAATTCAGTAGTTGAGCTCCTATAAAGGACAGACTGTCTCCTCAAGCAGCTCCCTGACCCCCGTGTATCCAAAGAGTCACCTCATAAAGGAGAGATCAGACTGACATTTGGTGAGTATCCTTCTGGAACAAAGATAGCAGAAGAAGAAACTGGTAGCAACCTTTACTGTTCTGCAGTTGCTGCAGGTGATCCCCAGACAAGCAGGGCCTGGAGTGGACCTCAGCAGTTCTACAGCAGAGGGGCCAGACTGTTAGAAGGAAAACTAAGAAACAGAAATAACTTCATCATCAACAAACTAGACGTCCACTCAGAGGCCCAATCTGAAAGTCAGCAACTACAGAGACGACAGGAGGATAAGTACACAAAGATGGGAAGAAACCAGCGCAAAAAGGATGAAAACACCCAAAACCAGAACACCTCTCCTCCAACAAGGGATCACAACTCCTCCCCAGCAAGGGAACAAGGCTGGATGGAGATTGAGTGTGATGAAATGACTGAATCACGCTTCAGAAGGTGGGTAATAAAAAACTTCTGTGAGCTAAAAGAACATGTTCTAACCCAATGCAAAGAAACTAAAAATGTTGAAAAAAGATTTGACGAAATGCTGACGAGAATGGACAACTTAGAGAGGAATATAAGTGAATTGATGGAGCTGAAAAACACAACACAAGAACTTCACGAAGCATGCACAAGTTTCAACAGCCAAATTGACCAAGCAGAAGAAAGGATATCAGAGGTCGAAGATCAAATCAATGAAATAAAATGAGAAGGCAAGATTAGAGAAAAAAGGGTAAAGGAGAATCAACAAAGTCTCCAAGAAATAAGGGACTACGTGAAAAGACCTAATCTACGTTTGATAGGTGTACCCGAATGTGACGAAGAGAATGAATCCAAGCTGGAAAATACTCTTCAGGATATTGTCCAGGAAAACTTCCCCAACCTAGCAAGGCAGGCCGATATTCAAGTCCAGGAAATGCAGAGAACACCACAAAGATATTCCTCAAGAAGAGCAACCCCAAGACACATAATCGTCAGATTTGCCAGGCTTGAAATGAATGAGAAAATGCTAAGAGCAGCCAGAGAGGTCGAGTTACCCACAAAGGGAAGCCCGTCAGACTCACAGCAGATCTCTCAGCAGAAACCCTACAAACCAGAAGAGAGTGGGGGCCAACTTCAACATCCTTAAAGAAAAGAACTTTCAACCTAGAATTTCATATCCAGCCAAACTGAGCTTCATAAGTGAAGGAAAAATAAAATCCTTTGTGAACCAGCAAGTACTCAGAGATTTCATCACTATCAGTCCTACTTTACAAGAGCTCCTGAAAGAGACACTACACATAGAAAGGAACAACCAGTACCAGCCACTCCAAAAACATATGAAATGGTAAAGAGCATCAACACAATGAAGAATCTGCATTGACTAACAGGCAAAGCAGCCAGCTAGCATCAACATGGCAGGATCAAATTCACACATAACAATATTAACCCTAAATGTAAATGGACTAAATGCCCCAATCAAAACACAGAGTGGCAAATTGGATAAAAAGCCAAAACCCATCGGTGTGCTGTATCCAGGAAACCCGTCTCACATGCAAGGATACACAAAGGCTCAAAATAAAGGGATGGAGAAAGATTTACCAAGCAAATGGAGAGCAAAAGAAAGCAGGAGTTGCAATTCTCATCTCTGATAAAGTAGACTTTAAACCAACAAAGATGAAAAGAGACAAAGAAGGACATTATATAATGGTAAAAGGATCAGTGCAACAAGAAGAGCTAATGATCCTAAATATATATGCACCCAATACAGGAGTACCCAGATACATTAGGCAAGTTCTTAATGACTTACAAAGAGACTTAGACTCCCAGACAATAACAGTGGGAGACTTTAACACCCCATTGTCAATATTAGACAGATCAACCAGACAGAAAATTAACAAGGATATTCAGGACTTAAACGCAGACCTGGAACAAGCAAACCTAATGGACGTTTACAGAACTCTCCACCCCAAATCCACAGAATATACATTCTTCTCAGCACCACATCACACCTACTCTAAAATTGACCACATAATTGGAAGTAAATCACTCCTCAGCAAATGCAAAAGAACAGAAATCATAACAAACAGTCTCTCACACCACAGTGCAATCAAGTAAGAACTCAGAATTCAGAAACTAACTCAGAACCGTACAGCTTCATGGAAACTGAACAACTGGTTCTAGAATGTGGACTGGATAAACAATGAAATGAAGGCAGAAATAAAGATGTTCTTCAAAACCAATGAGAATGAAGACACAACATACCAGAATCTCTGGAACACATTTAAAGCAGTCTCTAGAGGAAAATATATAGCAATAAGTGCCCACATGAGAGGCAAGGAGAGATCTAAAACTCACACCCTATGGTCAAAATTGAAAGAGCTAGAAGAGCAAGATCAAAAAAACTCAAAACCTAGCAGAAGACAAGAAATAACTAAGATCAGAGCAGAACTGAAGGAGATAGAGACACAAAAAACCCTTCAAAAAAATCAATAAATCCAAGAGCTGGTTTTTCGAAAAGATCGACAAAATAGACCACTAGCCAGATTAAAAAAAAAGAAAAGAGAGAATAACCAAATACATGCAATAAAAAACGATAAAGGGGATATCACCACAGATTCCACAGAAATTCAAACTATCATCAGAGATTATTACAAACAACTCTATGCACATAAACTGGTAAAGCTCGAAGAAATGGATAAATTCTTGGACACTTGCCTCTTCCCAAGTCTAAACCAGAAAGAAGCTGAAACCCTGAATAGACCAATAACAAGGTCAGAAGTTGAGGCAGCGATTAAGAGCCTACCACCCAAAAAAAGCCCAGGTCCAGATGGGTTCACAGCCGAATTCTACCAGACATACAAAGAGGAGCTGGTACCATTTTTTGGAAACTATTCCAAATAATCCAAAAAGAGGGAATCCTTCCCAAATCATTTTATGAGACCAACATCATCCTGATACCAAAACCTGGCAGAGACTCAACAAGAAAAGAAAAATTCAGGCCAATA